>PVKH010004030.1:0-23929 GCA_004027955.1 Chaetophractus vellerosus
GGACACAGCTGGCATTTCAACCCAGCTCCATGATTTGCAACAAAAGCTGTTAGCCACATACTGCCTCTCTACTAAATTGCTCAACTTTTTCAATACAGATCATCTACTGCTTGTAATGATTTCAAATAAAATGATAGAAGGTCTTTGATTCTCTTTCACCTTATTTCCAGATGGCAAAGCAGGAGAAAAAAACGTAAGCAAACAAGATAGGAGAAGATGAGAGGACGTGGTGAAAAATTCACTGGCTTAATTCAGAAAATTTGCCCGCAGCACTTAGAGATAAGTCCTGTACAAGGACGGAACTGCAACAAAGATTAACATCCCAACGACCACTTCTCTGCGTGGTCTCTGAGTTCAGCCTTGGAAAGGAAGCCATTCTTAGCTGAATGCTTCGGAAATGCCAATAAAATAATCACAGTGAATGGACATTTTACTTCCTCATTAGCCAGGCTAGATATACATTTGACATGAGCATTGTGTCTGTCACATTATACTGTCTTGATGCCAAAATGAAATTTGCTAATTTGCAGGCCTTATCATTTGTCTCCATTTTTCTGAGTGTTCCCGGGTAACATCCAATTATCGAGGATCCAATTATTTTCTTTACCACAGCACTAATGATCAAGGTAGAATCATCAGGCTTTCAGATAATTTCAACAGGCAGAGTAACAGTAAAACATAAGAATGAAGATTGACAAAAACAGAAGCATCCCCTTTTACAGGTTTAATTCCATATCAGTGCATTTATTCTGTGTGCACGTTCAAAAAGTAATTATCACCTACATGTAAAGCAAGGCATTAAATTAGGGCAAAAGCTTCAAATAACAACAACAGCAAAAGAACACAACACTTTGAACTATATTCCGATTCTGTTTACATATTTTATTTTAAAAGAATGGTACAATTTACTAATTGCCAATTTTGTAATTGCTGCTGTGGGTTGATTTTACCTCCAATATTTACTGAAGTGTATCCAAATTATAATGAAAATCAGTGTAATTTTCATTTTTCAAATGGGTAAAATACTTCAGAAAAAAATGAACCCAATTAAGATTCATTTTAAATTGAAAAAAATCTGGCATTATAAGAATATTTAATGGCAGGGGGGATTTTAATTGGAAAAAGGGAATTGGTAACGTTCTAATCATTTTGCATCTTCTTTATTTCACCAAAATATACTGTTCCATTTGTTGCTGAAATGGGTGAAATGACTGGGAATGTACACAAACTATCTTCAAAATGAAAAAGAAATATATGTTGTAAATTAAACTTAAAACCTAGGAAATATTTCCAAAACAGAAAAATTGTTTTTAAAATGTTTAAAGAATCCTGAAGCTGGATCAATTTTAGCTTGCATAGGTGTCTATAATAAAAAGCATAGAATATGAAATTTTACAACAGCCAAAGGAAGGGCTCCCAGATTTTCCATTTCCTAATTTGAATTATGAGCAACAATAGGAGAGCGTGACTGGGAAGGAAGGTAGAACGGATGACCTCAGTGCTCCCACAGAAGAATTTAGCACTCACTGAGGATAGATCACATAGTAGAGACTCAAGCAGTCTGTTTCCCGAGTCGAGGTGCTTCACCCCATGCTCTGCAGAGCAACTCAATCACTTCATGTGTATGGTCTCATCTGGCTCTGACATTGTTAAGAGGGCTATACTACCATGGTCCTCATTCTGCAGATACCGAAACTGAGGCCTGGAGAAGTTAGATATCTTGTGCAAGATCACAAGGCGAGTAAACGGTGAAGCTGTTATCCAAATTAAGGCAATTTGACTCCAGAGCAAACCTGACCCTGCCATGACAACCAGCCAGGCTTCTGGAGAGGACACTGGGAATAGTTTCCTGGTTTGTGTGATATAATTTCTTTCCGCACATTCCTCAGAACTTTCCCCTTTATCAGGGTACAGTAATGCACCCATGACCAATATACTTAAAATGAAAATCATCACCTCACCTACCCCCCATTCACACCCAAGCACAGACTCCCTTCTGTCACTCACCAAACACAGACACCTTCCTCCACGTTTGCCACTTAATTCTCCTGCCTCTAACAAATCTTTCCATTCTAATGTAAGGAAACGAGTGAGTCTTATTTTAGCTCTAACTTGTTATATCAACATTTCAAACTGTTTATTAATTAAAAACTAATGCTTTTCCTAGTATATTTAAAAATATAGTTAGAACATGTTATACCACAAAACAAGTAGCAAGTCTCACTTTAACAGTGATACCAAGGAGAAAGTCTATGAAGAACTCAATAGTTGATATTAATATGAATTTTAAGAAAATACTGATAAAAAATGTGGGAGTAGCCACTATAACCAAATAAAGACAGAACAGACTAAATACCATAATTCTATAAAGTGAATGTTATATGCTTCCTCCCTCCTCACCTTTCCTCTATACCTGAAATACCTCTAATATAGAGGACATTATCTCAAATTGCTGATTTCACTGATCCAGGAGGTTATAAAATTATTTTAAAAAATAATCTGATAAAAGAACAAAAAACTAAAAGTTGGCTAGAAAATATTTAAAACAATAGCATCAGCATAAGGATTATTACGTACTCCTATTTGTCTCATTAGATGATTGTTTTTGGTAATACCAAATTTAGTAATGCATGGGCATTTTACTATTATAAATTTTATTAGAACAATAGAAAATGATACATACAGATAACCATAGGATACACACACAGAAGTTTAAAGGTAAATTTTAGACTTTTCAATATGAAACAAGTTACGTATCTCATAGAGATCTTTTGCTAGAAATGATGTGAAAACAGAGAAGTATGTTGCAAATGAAAAGCATAAGAACATATTATAGGAATTAATACGTAATAAAAAGGTATAACCTCGTTACATGTAGCATAAAATACAGGATTTGGAGAAAGTGTTTCCCCACATTTTAATTGGAAATAAGAATGGTCATATGAAACCTACTAGTCATTCAGATTTTTTCTAGTATATATACAGTATATACAGACCTCACAGAGAAAGCTATAAATAGTTCTCTCCTCTATGTACAATTACTTTATTTTAAATGTACTCTCTAAATGTAAAGTAATGTTTTATGGTGATATCAGAATTTTGCTAATTTTTCCCTTTCCTTATATCTAAACTGTTGGATTCAAATTCTGATATCTTTGGAAATAAGAACAAGTTCCTGTACAATGTGAAAGTGGTAGGAAAGAGGTAAAAAAATGACTTGCAATGTCTACAATCTGCCAATTTTCATATATTCTTTACATATTGCTATGAAGTCACGTCTTCAACAATCTTGAAAACCACATATTGAAAGAGTGAGTCATACATATCAAAGCCGGCAGCATTGCCATGGTTCTATTACAAATTTAACTCAGGAACTAAAAAGCCTGCCAGACTCACTCAGACAGTTGGATTTCATTAAAAACCATCTCTGCCATCCAAAAAAAGAGAAGGTCCCCTAATGGAATCAGAAATTAGAAATGAAGGATCATGTGAATTTTGCATAATATTTGGTTGAGATTCAGGTGGTTCCTCATTTTCTCCACCATATTTTTATAAAACCTGAACGCTTGTTCATAGGTGTGGAGACAACAGTCCTTTTTATTTAAAAAAATGTTTTCTAATTTTCAAGAAAGGATAAAATGTGATAATTTCCATTTTATATTATTGAATGAAAAAGAAAGCATTATCTAGAATGTGGAATATAAGCTTTAAAATGTGGCTGGTAATCATGAACTTACATGGTTAAACAAATTCATACTAACACTTTCCACAGGCCCAGTGCTTCGAAGGTAACAAAGCACTTTCACATTTCCTTCTTTATCTTTTAACAACTAATTCCTGGGGAAGAGGCAGATATCATCGGTATGACTAACTCCCCATTTTACAGATGAATAATCGAGAGGTAGAGAGAGTAAAGAGATTTGTGGCCTCACAATCAGTTAATAGTGCCGAACCCAAAAAAACAGCACTCCTCCAAGATGTAGTTCAGCATTTTCCCAGAAAATCCTTTAAATCAAAGGCCACCCCCTTCCAAAAAGAATAGCTTTTCGAATGTATTTTTCACCCTTGGGGATTAAAATTGGCATTTCAAAATGATACTGATTAAGTCTTCCAAACAATGCTGTTACAATGGGAAAATCATAGGTGGCTTAAATAAAAGATTTTGAGCCTAAAAAACATCTTTTGTGTGGATGTGAGAGTGGGAGTGTGTCTTTATCCATAGGCAGTGTTTAAACTCATAGTTTAAGAACATTTATATCAAAAGTCTGAGTATGTAATATGTAAATTCCTTTGGTTCATCAAGTAAATATTAAGGCATTTCAGATTTCCCTAAAAGGATTTACTGTTTTTTTTTTAAATTGTACTCATATATTACCTATAATGAAGTAGAAAGTTAAAAATACAGAGTTGGAAAAAAAACCATGCATAATCACTGCATTTCATAAAGCACTTTTTTGTAACTGATTCATATTCCAGTAAATAATAATAATAATAATAATAGAGTTACTATCACCATGGAGCATTTACAATAAGCAACAACACTACAGATATATAACTTGACAGAGGGTGGACATTCAAGATGGCGGAAGTGGATCCTCTGGCATCCACATCTGTCAAGGAGAAAGAACATCTTGTTAATAAGGATTGTACAATATAAGTAATCAGGGCAAAAGCAATGTCTCTCATCAAAATAAAATCACAGCATGAGCCTAACCTAGGACCACAATTTATTATGAGCCCTTAATTTATCAATGCAGTGTACACTAGTTGCCAAGAGTATCTATACTTTAACTTCAACTATTTTACACTTTAACCATCTAGGATTATTTAGCTTTAATGGAATTGGAAAATCAACTTAATCATCTTGAAAATAATTGTACTCTACCGCTAATAATTTTGAGATAATTTACTGCCTTCATTCAAGAAAATGTCAGTGGATAGGATTTGGAAAACCTGCGCTTTAAAAATTTTTATGTATCTACCTATATTTTATGCATTTCCAGATACATTATTGCCCAGAGTATGAACCATCACCTTTTAAAAAGGCAATAAGTTCAAGTTCCTTTTTCATAAAGTTGGCCTTGTGCAGACACCATGCAAGCTCAGCAAGACAACTGGTGCCAGAGGAAAAGGCTACTCTTGAATCAGCAGCTCCAAAATGCTAAAATAGAAAGCACGGAACTCACTCCATTTAATAGTGCCGTTTTGCCCATATTGCCCTTTATTCCTTGTACTATTCTAAGACAGGAGAGTAGGTCTTAATTATTTTAAAACTGAAAAAATAAATTAAAACAAAAAGCTTAAGTTAATTCCTAGTTTTGCCCTACTGAAGCACACTTTTAAGAAATGTTCTTTTCTCGTAATTTTTTAATATAAAAAAACTTAGTTCTGAGATAAGTAGCTTCCATTTGCTTATTTTAGTTTAGTTAATTACTTTGTATTAGTCTAAGTATTCTGGTCTTTATGCTTTCACAGAAAGATAAAATTCCCACTACATTCCCCATCTCCATGTCTCTTAAATTGCTAATGATGTCAGTTAATTTGTTTTCTAAATATAAAGAAAAAAGTTTCAATTTTGACTGCCATGTACTTTCGATTAGGCCAAAATCAGGGAAAGGGAACAGGGATCAAAGTTATTTATGTCTCTAAGAACTACAGAATAGAAAATGAAGACAAGACTATGAAGACTCAAGAGTGCTTAGATTAAGGCCAGAAAACCCAGGCTTGAGATTTAAAAGAGAAGGTAAAATTTATTCTACCATTGTCACTGTAAAACAGGGAGACAGAAATCTATTTCCCTGAATTCTAAAAGTATAATTTCTATAGTAAAATAGGTTTCCTTTGGATTTTGAAAAGATGAGTTAGTGTCAACCTCCTTTGAAATCTGAAACCTAGAATTATCTTTGAAAAACGTGGCTTTTGTTTTGGCAAACATAACTGATTTTTGACCTTAACAATATTAATTTAATTGTTATACTTTTTAAAGAATTGAAAAGATTCTTCTATAATGTAGGAGGCAAATCACTGAAGTATAAAAGGACTTCTAAACAGTCTGTGGGTTCAATTTTGCCCTTGAGAAAATGCTTAGGGAATTCCATTTTTTATAGTCAATCCAAAGCAAATTAAGGCATAGCTCAGAATGAGAATAAAAATTCCAATTCGTAAACGTTTGCTAAATATTTTCGATGTCTTTTCTGTCTTTCCACTCCTCCTGCCCTCACCCCTCACTTTCAATAACTTCGTCAACATTCAGATGAATGATATGGTGGGAACAAAGAATGGACAGAGGAGCACTGGTTGACTCACTGTTGGGAGTTCCTAACACTGATGTAGGAAATAAAGGAAATGTCAACTTCGACAACTTACTGGTTATTCTTGGAATCCTGATCTGTTCACTACTGGTCCCATCCCCTCCATCTGTTGTGGCCTTAACTTCAATAATGTAGTCCTCTTTAATGGGCAGCAAAAGTTCAGCAGAAGTGTTATTTGTGCTTAACACTTGCACATTATTTTGACTGCTAGTCCTATAGAAAACCTAAAATGCACGAACAATACATTTATTAATGACTATTTTGCCTCTTTTTATTTTCTTCAAAACATTTATCA
Organism: Chaetophractus vellerosus; assembly: GCA_004027955.1. Taxonomy (NCBI): domain Eukaryota; kingdom Metazoa; phylum Chordata; class Mammalia; order Cingulata; family Chlamyphoridae; genus Chaetophractus; species Chaetophractus vellerosus. Next base: position 6,607 of record PVKH010004030.1, read on the forward strand.
CTCTGAAATTTTCTTATTTATTTTGTCTTTCTATACCCCCTAGAATATATGTCCCATTCACAGCTCTAAACGTAGATCTTAGATTAGGTATTAGCACACAGTGGAATTATCAGACTCTCAAAATAAAGGACAGGGAAGGGTGAACTGCATCTTTAGAAGAATTCTGCTCGGTTGGGTACTTATAAGGCTGGAAAGGTAGGGCAGGGCCTTACAGTTAGGTCCTGAACGCCACACTGAGGAATTAGAATCAATAATTTAAAAATAATTTTAGGTAGAAGGTGAGTGAGCAGTGAGCACCAAAAGCAGTAAATTGGTTAACATAACGAACAATTTACAACATTATGCTCACAGTTCTGATTTGAGCAGAATGGTTTCACTTAAATTTATATTTACAAAAGCAAACATTTTGGAAAAAATACCTTTTGTTTTTATTAAAAATTTGATATCTATATGCTAAAATTAGATTATGGAAACCATGCCATTAAACTTTAAAGAAATTCATTTAAACCTAGCTTTCCTTAGAACATATTGCCAGAAGTAAGGAAAGAATGCACTGCAAATGATTCAACTTACTTTATATCCAGTTACTTCTGATTCATTCTCCATTGCTTTGACTTGCTCCCAATTAAGTAACACTTTAGTATCTGTGGCATTCCAAACAACATTTCCGGGTGGCTGACTGGGAGCTTTAAATGCAAAACGAGAAATTAAAACAAATTAGAACATGGAGTGATATTTTACATAGGAACAGATAAGTGACTATGATAGTAGGTTAGGAGAAGTAGAGTAGTACCTCTCTGATAAGCATGGTATATATGTGGAAACAGAGAAAAAAAGACCAGCTAAATTTCACTTTAAAATGCATTTCAATTAAATTGTGAGATAATTCATTTTTACCATACCCATCATATATTTTCAGGCAGTTCTTGTTTGTTTCATAGTCTGGCAAACATGTTGATGACCCAAGCAGTGTGAACTGCTCTGATAAGTAGAGGCTGAGAGACACTGACAAATGAGCAGATTGTGAATGACTTTTGAGCCTGCCTTATATGCTGAGATGTGTAAAATGTGAGGCAATCAAAAATAAAGATTACTTGGATTTATCCCCATGATGCAATATTGTATTTTAAAGTCTTCATTTTCCAAGTTTACGTCAATTATTGAGGAAAATAAGGCAAAACATTAAGAAGTCAATGAGAATTCCATTAGAGAATGAATGAAACTATCTGAGGCTTATAAACTTAGATTAATAGTTTAGTTCCTTCTCCTGAACACAGGTGGTAAATTTATATTTACAGGGTAAATATCACTTGTCAACAGCAACGCAGAACACTGAAAATTTAGTTTCTCATTAATCACAAAACAGCAAATGTAAAATTATTCATTTGGCAACAGCATCATAATATCATAATTACCCAAAACAGTAATGAAATGCATTGGACTTGTGGATTTAACTACAGAATATGATTTAGTTAAATGAATTTGTAACAGGAAAATGATACAAAAGATCGGCTATCCAGAGAAATTTTTAAAAATCATTGACTCATGCCATGAGGGAAAATTCTACCTGGACTTACAAATGGAAGAGCTCTCAGATGTATTTATATGACTAATGACAAACATGATTATATTCCTTGTAGATTATTTGCTTACTGTCTGCTCTTTCACACTATTCTATGCTGCCTTTAAAATTTTGTGATTTGGCATTAACATGAGTTAGGGTCAGCTAAGAGTGTTCAAGCTGCAATGCTTTGAAAACAAAATTTTATATATACATATATATAATTATATCAGTAGTGTCTTATGGCTGCAATGCTAATGTCTCTGCTCAGGTGGCTCAATCCAAATGGAATGAAAGCACAACTCTTAGAGTATTTTTCAAAGTCTCTGATTCCCTGTGGCCTGTCTGTCCTATAAAGAAGAGATCCAATTTGATGCAGCTGAAATAACTTCCTTCAGCTTGCTTTGTCTACCAAACAGTGTGCTCTTAGAAGTTACAGAAAATCAGAGTGATTTTGATTGAATCACCTATCCCACATCTGCCTTGCCGAAGAAATGGCTGCAAGTTTAACTTAGGGGGTTATCTTGTATGAGTCCCAAAACAGACGAGTTGAATGGGTTCAGCCTGCATTGAACACTTTTTGGAAGGATAAAAAGGAAACAAAAAGGAATATGGAAAAGAAGGAGAAATAAAGGGTTTATTCTGCGCCTGATGGCTTATTTTGAACCACAGGGATGTTTGCTGAGTGTCAGACATTCATGTCCCAGTTTCATCATTTTTGCCATTAAAAGTAAAAAGTACCTCACATTTAAAAAACTTTGATAATTCTTTATTTTATTTTAGATACTAGCATATCAAGCCCATTAATGCATTGTTTGGGAGTTCATTCACTAATCTTTTGGTAGGGCAAAGTCAGTTGGAGCATGTTATCTGAGCAGCATTAAAGCAGACCTGTACTTTATAATGTTGATGGGCCACTGGGAATCACAGACTTCGGGAAAATGTTCAAACAATTGTGCATTCATATCATTGGACTGAGTGTTTGTGAGCCACCCTAAAATCATCTCTCATTACTACTGGTAAGAATAACACCATCTGGGAAATTTGGGGCTAAACTTTCCTTCCATGTTCAAAATTCTTTTGTGGTTAGTAACTAATGCTTATTAAACATCCATGATGTGTTAGGCATTGCAGAATGTGATTTTATATAATTTACTTAATCATCATCTCAATGCACTACAATAATGCTCATTTCTGTGCATGGGTAATCGAGGCCCAGAGACTTAAGAGAAAAAAAACAAAAAACAAAAAAAACAAAAAACTTGTTATGATACAGAACTGGTAAGAGGCTTTGTGTGGATTCAAACCAGCTCCATTTAATTCCAAAATCAATGCTTTTCATATCACATTATTACCTCATGCTAATCATCTGTGACCTTATTTAACTCTCGAATGATTGACGGCAAATTTATAAATGGTGTTAAAATGAATAACAAGACCTGTGTGTTCCAAGTATGCTGAACTCCCACTTTCTTCGGAATGCTTTTCCTGATGCAAATAGGGCCTCTTTCCATATACACTGTTCTTCAAAGTCCTCATCTCAAGTACAACTTTACATTCAATTGTGGCTTTATTTTTATTACTACCTAGTTCCCTTACTAAACTCTGTCTTGCAAGCAGAGATAGTTTGGTCTCTGACATAAATCCATGTGCTTGTGTTTTTTTTTTTTTTTTTTACACTAGCTCATTGCTTTGCTAAGGGTAGGTATTGAGTCAATATTTGTGTATAACTGACTGATGTTTGGGTGAAAGAAACATATCCTCAAGGATTAAGGAATAACTTTCAAGGGTTATCAAAAAGAAGTTTGACCCATTTCCTATGTGGTCCTTAAGGACTGACCTCTGCAATGGTGAGGTAAGATTCTCAGTGGGGCAAAGATGCAGAACAAGTGTCAGGGAAACACAGTTCACCACAGTGGCAGCAGGGCAACATTTGGCCTGCCACATTTCTCAACTGTGGCAAATCAGAATTCAGAATGAGTTTTCTAGCGACATGGCTGAAAGTTTACAGGCAGCGTCCCAGTAAATGCTATAAATTTCACAAAGACAAAACCGGGTCATGTAACACTGGACATCAGACCTGAAAGTTGAAATTAAATATGCATGACCATATTGAAGCTTACATGATAAAGAGTAGAACACAAAGAATGACCAGAACAAGAAAAACAGCAAAAATGTGATGCACAAATTACATATTTGAATTATTTATTCAAGAAACATCTTTCATCCCTTCATGTGAGTCAAGGGTTAATAGAAAAACGAATAAGGAGGTAATGTCTGGAGTGCATTGGGAAAAGTGAAAATAAATTTTAAATGTAGGGGAGGGCGGGGAGAGGAAGGCATCCCAGGTAGAGGGAAACATACAGGCCAAAGCAGAAAGGACTAAAACAGCATGGTGCACTGGGGAACACAGACATAGTGTCTGATAAAAATGAAGGGGTGAGGTGAAGGGATCAAAGCAGATGACATTGGAGAAGCAAGTAGGAGCCAGATGCCAAAAGGTCTAGAAGGCCAAAGTGCTATAAAAGGATTTCTTCTGCAGGGCATTGGGAAGGTACCGAGGGACTGAAAGTAGGGAAGCAATGGGATCAGGTCTGTGCTGTCATCAGGCCTGCCTTCATATATCTTCTGGGAGACAAAGGGAGAGGGAGGAGAGAAGACCTATTAGGAGAGTACAGTAACATTTTGTGTAAGAGATAATAAAGGCCTGTGTGAAGGTGATGACGGTAGGATTGGAGAGGCAGGACAGATCTGAAATGTGTGCATGGAGCAACAAGTTATGATGATTGAAATAATGTGGGTTGTGGCAAAGAGAAGCAAGGCTAATTTTGGCTTGGCAGACTGAGTGAATGACACAGACCTTGGAGAACATTGCATCTTTATCTGGAATTCTCTTTCAGTCTCTACATATTTAATAAGTACAATGTGTACGGAGATTAACATGTTCTCTGACTTCTAACTATAGGCCATTGTGACAGTATGAATTTGGTGAATCCTGAAGAGAGAAAGATTATGTTCTTGAACTGATCCATTCCGGTGGGTGTGGACCCTTTTGAATGGACTACGTCAGTGAGGCATCACTCCGGGTGGGTCTCCACCCTCTTACTGGAGCTTTATATAAACAGAGACTCAGAGAGAGAGACACAGAAAAAAGAACCTGCTATTTTGATCCAGCCATGTGAGAGAAAGGAGGGAGAGGACTCTAGGTTCACTTACAGCTGCAGAAAGGCAGAGAAGCCTGAGAGTCTGAGAGAGGTCCCAGAGTCTGGAATCAGAAGAGTACAGAGTGATTGAAAGGGGCCCTGGAGGGGCTTGGCCCATGGAGCAGCTCAAGGCTGAGGAGATGAGTGCTGCCATGTGCCCGATTACCACAGGGCAGGACGCCAGGATCACCAGTAGCTGACTGTGGTGAGAAAGCATCTTTGACGGTGCCTTGATTTGGACGTTTCACGGCTTGGAACTGTAAGCTTTTACCCCAATTAAAGTTCCCATTATAAAAGCCAACTCATTTCTGGTGCTTTTATCAGCAGCCCTTGGGCAAACTAATATGGCCATGTTAGTGGTTCTCAGAGATTAGACTTGTATCTGTACTACTGGAGATGGATTTAGAAGGATGATGTTTTAAATTTTAAATATTTATACGTTTTCTTATTAGGAAAAGATGATCGAATCCAACTCTTGATCAATAGATATTGTTTTGGATGAGGCCAATATTGATACATCAATGGCAATCCATAGAACACACAGATCACTTCAATTAGGTTTTAAATAAGGAAATAAAACAAAGGCTTTTATGTATACAAAATAATTCAGATCTATTTATCTGGATGCATACATGTCTGGTAAGGATTCCAAATTACAGTCACAGATAAACCACCTCTGACTTAAGGCAACAATTTAGTATAGTTTACCTAAAACTAAGTGACCAAAAGCTGAGTATTCCTTTATTAACAACCAATCACAAACCGTCTCACAAGTTCATGGTGAAAGTTATTTTCAGGAGTGCATTTTAATAAATTGAATAGGTTTATTTTCACTTGCACTTTGCTGTACTTTTAAGCTTTATTAAAATTATTTTTTCTACTTAAATAATTGCTTTCTTTTCCTTTTTACAAATACTTTTTGGCTACTATCTTGTAATGGGAAGAATTATTGACTTTTCCATTTATAGCTGTGATATAAAGTTGCTTTTAAACAAATCTGTTTAAGTGCTTAAGGAAGTGTATTGGATGAATAATAAAGGCTGTTTGAGTATATGGCAAAAATCATGCAAAGGATCAGGGAGTAACTAGAGTTGGAAAACACTGGGCAAATTACAAACAAAGTAAAGTTTGTTTTTGGTGTGTTCCAACTCTTCAGTAACTTCCCTCCCACTTTTGGTTTCCATCCTCCCAAGGTTCATTTCCCTCATATTAAGCCTTAAATACCATTCCTGTGTATCTTTCTAGGGTCAAACCTCAAGTTTGAACTCTTTCATTTCACAAACTCTCTATAAAGAAGGCTGCCCTGTCAATAAGGAGTAATCTTACAATACTACAGAAAAGATTTTCCTAAGATACTTCAGGCAGGCAAAAGTTAATGTGGTCCTTTAAAAGTTACAGTCCTTAGTCAACTCTTTTAACCTAAAGGAAACCAGTTTCCCATCTGTAAAATGAGGTGAATAGCTGGTAGAGCTGTTTTCAGATTAAAAGATGCAGAATATGTGAAAACATTTGTAACGGTTAAGTTTTAAATCAGATGTTACAACCTGAATGTTTATTAGCCAAAGCCAGTTCACACATGCTTTTTGTCTAAATTAAATACTGTATTTTATTTGTTTTTTCCTTTTCTTTCTTTCTTTTTTTTTGGGGGGGGGTGGTTGTTGTTTATTTTCTGCTTTTACTTAGTTGCCAACCTTTAAAATCTTAGAGCTTTCATTTAAGATCTGGATTTCTGGTTTCTTGTGTGTGAGGCCATGAACCAGAGAAGCCATAAACTTCTAGTTAAGGCAAAAATAACCTCCCTGTAGGTGCATCTTACAGTGCACATGCACATTCCTAAGTGTGATGGCTCTCTGTACTAGAACTCCTCCTGCTGCCTATCAGCAACTTCAAAGTAACATGTTTATGGTCTTGGAAATCCCGACTTGGCTCTGGGCCTTCCTTGTTCTTGCCAATATAAACCCCTGCAACCCCCAGGGTGGTGTGGGGTGTAACTTGAACGCCCTGCAGCCTCCCAGGACAAGCTCCTGGTTTGTAAGCTCCTTAATAAACTTATTGTTTTGCTAAATGGAGTGTCCTGTTTCATTTTTGGGTCTTAAAGGCCCATCAATCTTTGGTGGAACCTATTCTGTAGGTTAACACCTAGACATTGTGGAAAATCAGAAGATCAGAAACATTGGGGCTCACACGAATAGCAAGAATGGGCTAGAGCTAAGAAGACCTTTTTATTGACATATTGAGATAAGTACTCTACCTTGATGGCATACATCTCTAAAATATAACAACAGTTTTATTTATTTACAGGTTTGAGAGTGTCGCTAATGAAGGAGGGAATATTAAGGAAGAAGGGTTCTGGCAGTAAAGGACAATGCAGGTATCATTAGGGATCTATCAAGTACCTGAGAAACAGTCTCAGATTCTTTAGAAATATTTTGTTTATGATCCTGATTTATTGGCTAGTAGGGTAGACTGAATTATTATTTAAAATATTTGCAAGTCCCCTGCTCCCCCTTTAGGATTTTGCTTCCCTGCCTCACTGAAGTCAGGCTTGGACATGGAACTTATGGTGCCCCAGCCTGGAGGATGACATACTTCCCCTTCTTATCTGCATTTCATAGACATCAGGCTTGGTCATTTCACTTGTTTCCACCAATGGAAGCTGAGTATAAGTGGCATGTGCCACTTTCAAGCAGAAGTTTTAAAGGCCATTGAAAAGCATGGTCCCACCTTCTTCTCTCTTTCCTCTCCCATGACGGTATCTCAGAATTTGGCTGCTCCTTATATCTGGGTGCTGGAGTGAATATGACATGGATTAGATCTGAATCTAACTTATGATTGACAAGTATCATGAATGAGAAATAAACATTTGTAGTGTTATGCCACTGAGGTTTGAGGGTTTGGGGTACTGTAGCCTGTACTAGTCTAATCTGACTGCTATTAAACAGCAGTCTAAAGAGTTTTGATGCAACATAATGAATTTTTGTGACAGCATGGGAGCAAGTTCTGAGGTGGGAATGGGCAGGAAATAGTTGAGGGCATGTCTCCCATGACTTCTTATTTCACTTCTCCTGTTCTAGTGCTCTGTGGAAGCCCAAGCCAGAACTGGATGATAAAGTTCCAAACTTTATTATACCTAACTTGATTGGTGGACTACATTTTGAATTTTTAGAAATCAATTCTCAACTTCCATTGCTGATGGAGTTTCCTCTGTCGACCTAATTTCTAGTGTTGATATTATGCTGAAATAGAAAAAAAATGGTGAAAACTAATTCTTGTATAAAGGTGGCATATCACTAGATTTATATTGCAACGTTAATTGATAGGCTATAAAATTATTTCAATGATTTCAAATGTTACATGACATAAGTAATATTATCTGGAGAGTTTTTATTATTATTGCTCTTTTAGCAATTTATGTGATTTCTTCTGTGGATATGATTATTAAACTCTTCAACCTTTGTTTTATAGATTTTACTTATTCTGCAGCCACTTGCCTGCAAACAAGTCATTACTATAAGGCTGTTGACTGGGTGAATCTGGGAATATAAGACATGTCTGCCAATAAGAAAATGGCTAGATAAATTTTGTTGCAATAGGGTACTATACAAACATTAACATATTTAAGAAAGATTATCCTTCATATGTGGAAATGGTTATGATGTACAGTAACTAAATATATAGAATAACGTTCACTTTATAAGCAAAACATTCTCTAGAGCAATAGTCTGGAAAGAACAGCCAAAAATATTAATGATGTTATTTGTTTGTGATAGAATTATGTGTAATTTTTATTTTCTCCTCTACAATTTTCTTCTTTTCCAAATTTTCTACGAGGAATATATATTTTCCTTTTTATAATAAAAAGTAGAGCTTTTTTTTTTTTAAGATCTTATTTATTTTATTACATATCTCCCCTGCCCCCCGCTGCGGCGACGCGCCGAGACTTGGTCACTGCGCAGGCGCGGCTTTCCCTGCTTGTGGGCGGCTTCTGCTTCTATTCACGGCCGGCTCTGCTTCAGTTCACGGGTGGCTGGCTGCGCTCCATTTGCGGGCGACCTGCCCTGCCCGTGGCGGCTTTTGCCCTGTCCGTGGCAGCTTTTTGCCCTGCCCACGGTGGCTCTGGCCCGCCCATGGCGGCTTGCCATTCTCAAGGCGGTTTGCCCGCTAGGAGAGGTCCCTGGGAACCAAACCCGGGGCCTCCCATGTGGTATGCCGGCGCCCTATCCATTGGGCTATCGAGCTGGCCCCAAAAGTAGAGCTTTTTAAAATAAATAATTTTGTCCAGAGTTTTCAATGGTGATCTTCAGAGCAGTGACAATAAAGTTGGCACTTATTTTTAAAATATGGAATTTTAAGAACATATACTTGCTGTGATTAATTATTAAAAACTCAATATATTTCTCAATTCTTTTCCTGGACCACCCGATGGTGATAAGATGACTTAAGTGATAAGTGCTCGTTATCACCAGGAGCTAAGAATACTTTGCACTTGGATTTCACTTGAGAAAAATATAATCAGCATTTGTAATTAAACTGCTTAAGCATGTGGTACTGCAGAAATCAAGTAACTGAAACCCAGTTTCTCTCAAATAAAGAGGTATATTTATCCTGGAACTACCCACACTATTATAAATAGATCTAATTCCCTATCATAAGAATTTTTAAAAGCATGACCAAAACATCTATTTCTGAACTCATTTGCAGCAACTCAGAAAAGACTGGCCAGGGGGTCCAACCTAAAAATTTAGGGAAGATATACTTTGTTTTCAGTGATGGAATTTCCTAGACCAAAATTTCTCCTTCTTTGGATAATAACAATATTAGAGTTTGCAAACTACAAGCAGAAATATTTACAACTGTCTCAAGGATTCAGAGGTAAAAAAGGTGCCAAGGTTCTTACAAATCATAGTTCATAAGATTCACACATTTTCCAGGCCCCACAAGTGGGTGAGCTGCCAGGCCCCATCAGAGGGTGAGCCGTCAGGCCCCGTTTGCAAGTGAGCTGCCAGTCCCGTGCGCGGGTGCGCCACCAGTCCCTGTGAGCCACGCAGCAAGATGATGTAACAGGAGAATGACACAAGGGAGAGCCAAGATGAGACGTACCGAAAAACCAGGAACTAAGGTGGCGCAGGCAGTAGGATGCCTCTCTCCCACATCGGAGATTCTGAGATTCGGATCCCAGTGAGGATAGGAGGAGAAGGATGAGAAGAGAGGGCAGGAAACGGACACAGAGAGTTGCCCAGCAAATGGACACAGAAACAGCAAAAATCGGAGTGGGGGGGTGGGGGAGTATAAAAGCAAATAAATAAATCCTTTAAAAATGTATAGGGGAGGAAGATATGGACTATAGCTAGTAGTAATACTTTGACGATGCTCTTTCATGATTTAACAAATTTTCCACAACAATGCAGGGTGTTTGGGGGGGGTGGGGTGGGAGCCCCGTATGATGTTATACATGTTTGTTTTGTAAGTTCACTATGTTTACTAAGCACTTATAGTTTCTGTATTTTCATGTATGAATGATATACTTCAATAAATTGTTTTTTTTTTAAAAAAGATTCACACACTTGGCCAGTGGACTTACTGGACTTTGTATTAGCTGAAACTTTCTCTCTGAATCCTGGTAAAGTTCGATATTATATTGTTATCTTTTTTTGGAGCTTACAAAATCAGGAATAAATTTATTGAAGTCCATATACAGGAAAAGAGAAAATCCCCAATCTGAGGAACATACATTAATAAACTATGTATTCCGGTGTTATATGTATGACTTGTGCTATGTCATACACAAACCTGAGCAAGTCATAAAGCATACGTGATATGTGATACACAGACAAGTCACCAAATAATATGCAATTACCTAGGGAAAAAAATCCCTTTTAGTCTTCCCATTACTTAAAAGAGAAAGTTGGATTTGGGGGCTACAAGAACTTTAAAATTCCTCTAATACTAACATTTTGAACAAAGAGGTAGCAGGACCAGAGTTTTGTACATTCAAGTGTGTGTCGCTAATATTTAAAATGGAAGGTGGCTTTCTTCATTGTATTTATTGTTATTAAATGTATTTCTATTTATAACAATGACACTGGTTTTGGTTTTCTCTTATTCAGATTAGTAATGGGAATTACAGTTTCATTTTTAAAAATTTAAGATAAGTTTTCAGAAAAAATATTTGGTACACATTAGTAGAGGAGGCTCATAGAAATGACAAAAATTGAGAAAGTGAATCACATATAAAATGTGGGAAAAACTGCATTAAAATGTATACAGAGCCATAGCTTAGAATGGAGGATTGCATAATTAAATTGTATATACAAAAGCCTTAGAACTTCCAGATTATGTGCTTGAGGCATGAATATCCATTTTATCAAAAAATTTTGAAATATTCTGACTCATAATTTTAGTGCTTGTCTTAGAGGTATTTCCTTTTCATTTCCTGAAGATATACCTAATTGGTTTCCTTAAATTCATGCAATTGATTTTGACTCCACTTACATGGATGGACATTCCACTTGGAAAAGCAAAGACTCAAATATGAAACTGGCTGTACCATTACTCTATTTTCTTCAGTGGATACAGTTGTACAAAAATCAGTGAAGGCATAAAAAGAGAGGATCCCCTTGTTCCTGGGGAGGGTTTCAGGATGTGATCCAGGCCAGACCAACAAAATTTTTCTACCAACTGGGTATAAAAGTTGGTTCAGGAATGGACATTAGCCTAAGCTGAACCAAAAAGAACTCTAACTGGCCATGAGTGGAATAATAAGGTCAAGTTTTCCAAAGTGCTTGGCTGATAGAAGCTGGGCCTTGAGGTGCTCATGGCAATCTTGTTATCCTAAAGAGGGAACCTATAGAGTACCAGGGAACAGAGGAGGCAAGAGATGAAGACAATAATCGTGTATTCAACAAATACTTATTGGGCACCAGCTATGAACACTTAGACATTGGGCATAGTTCAAAACAGCCAGCACTTCGCCTTCACAGAACTTAGATCCCAGTCAAGGCAGGCTGGGGAAGACAAAAATAAAATGGATAAGTACAAGATATAATGTGTTTGGTAGCCCTAAGTGCTATGCACAAGACTAAAGCAGAGAAAAAGAAGTGTAAGGAGATGAGGGGCTGCAACCTCAATTGTAACATTTGAATGAAGACCTTGAAGAGATGGGGGGACTGTGCTACCTGGATTTCTGAAGGAAGAGTTTTCTAGGCTGAGCTTTCGAGGCTCTGAAGTGAAAGAATGAGTGAGAAGAAGAATAGTAGGAAATGAGTTGGAGCAGGAATTGGGGTATGGGAAGTATCAGGCTTTGTCAAGCATTTTAAGGATTTGGCATTTATCTGGGGTGGGATGGAAAGCCACAGGAGGATTTTATGCAGAGAAGTGACATAATAAGCCTGTCCACATAAAGAAACAAGAATCTTTGCCCTACAGATTACTCCTTACAACTTCTGAACATAAAACTCTTAATATTTTAATTTTAGATGCCAATGAATTTCATCATCTATAAGCCATCTGCAAATTCATCATAGCAGTCTCTTTATATAGAAGATGGTGTTAAGAGCTAGTTCTTTTTGCAAGTAACACAGAGACACAACTTAGAATACATTTCAGAGACTAGCGTGTAACTTAGAAATGGTTTTAAAAGACAGTATTTGAATATCAAAAATTAAGTGTTAAATGGAAGCTGAAGTACTTAATTTGAGAATCCTTCTGTTATTTCACATTAACCAAAAATATCACCCAAGTCTTGTATTCACATAAGGCCTTGCATACTGTATTCCAGGATTACAAGTGCATGAAACCTGCACATTTGAAGCACGGTGATAAAGGTCTACAGCATGTGTTTTGAATTAGTAATGTGCAGTCAAGGGAATGTATATTGTATTAATAACATTACTTCAGGCTACCTGTTTCTTTAGGTTTCATTCATTCATTCAACTACACAGTCAACACTGAGGGGCTATTATGTAGTGCATTTATGCCAGGCACTGTGGCTGGGTGAACAAGACACAGAAGGACTCTTTCCCCATGAAGCTTACAATCCAGAGGGGTAGAGAGAGGGTAAACAAGCAACCAAATATGTTACTTTAGCTCTTTATGCCTGAGGATGGGGATAATTTACTTCATAGTGATAATCTTACCAAAATTCTTAAATAGGATTTAAAAAGCTAAACCGTTGTCAAAGGTTATGCTAATTATTAAGAGCTAACAGTGACAGTATTAGAAATATTAAATAAATTTTAAGTATAAAACATTAAAAGTTTCTGCTTTACTTTAATTTTATACCATGTTTGAAAAGATTATTTTAATATAAACTTTGAAAATTAACACATGTTCTTTACATACAATCTCAAAATTACTCAGGATTTAAATTATCTGTATGGATTTCCCACCCAAGCAGGAAAGGTTTTCCTAATAATACTGATAGATCAACATCCAGACTCTAGTTGAACTTCAGTAATAGGAATGCATTATTTTGAAGGGATTTTATTCAATTGTTGGAATTCCCATTAGATTACAGTTTAATGAGCTCAGGAGTCTGTTTCTCTTTGATCACCTTACCAAGTGCCTGACACAGATCAAATTCTCCATACATACTGGTGTTAAATGAATCATAAACATTCTAATTTAATGGTTAGAAAGAGATTAAATAGCACAGTGATTAAGACTATGCCTGGGTTTGGACACTCCTGCTACTTCCTAGGTGATCTCGGGAAAGTTACATAAATTTTACATGCCTTGCCTTCATCATTTTTAAAGTGATGGTACTGATAGCTTCCAAGTCACGGTGTTGCTGTTAAAACGAAGAACCTATACTTCAAATGTGTGTGGAACAGTGGCTAGAAAGTGCTCAGTAAGTGTGAGCCATTGTTATAGATGGTACCGTGTCCCCCCACCCCAAAAGAGGTTCAAGCCTAGTGAATGCAACCTCATTTGGAAACAGGGCCTTTGAAGATGTGATTAGTTAGGATGCAGCCAAGCTGGATTAAAGTAGTCCCTAATCAATAAGACTGGTGTTCTTTTAAAAAGAGTAAATTTGGAATAGAGAGAAAGACACAAGGCGGGGTCATGTGACATTGGAGGCTGAGTCTGAAGTGCTGCAGCTATAGGCTCAGAAACCAAGGATTGTGGGTCAATGCTCGAAGCTAGAAGAGGCAAAGAAGTCTCTCTCCTCCAAGTTTCAAAGGAACCGTGGTCCTACTGAAACCCTGATTTTGGACTTCTATCTGCCGGGAATGCGAGACAATACATCTCTGATGCTTTCTCACCTACTTTTTAAAAAATTTTTTATTTTTTAATTTGTTTTAATTAATTAATTTTTTAAAAAGATATTTAGATTAAATAAATGTTACACAAAAGATATAGGGATTCCCGTATGCCCTACTCCCCACACCTCCTACACCCTCCCACATAAACATCCTTCATTAGTGTGGCACATTCATTGCAATTGATCAATGCATCCTGGGGCTTTGCCATTAAGTATGGACCATAGTTCACATTGTAGATCACACTCTCTCCCACACAGTTCTGCATGTTATGTGATGATATAAAATGGTCTATATCTGTCATTGCAACGTCACTCAGGACGATTCCCAAGTCCCGAGAAAGCCCCCGTATTACAACTGTTTTTCCCTCTCTCTGCCCTCAGAGCCTCCAGTGGCCACTGGCTCCACATTAATGTTGTAATTTCTTCCATTGCTAGAATCACAATATGTCTATAGTAGAATACCAGTAAGTCCACTCTAGTTCATAACTCTGCCCCCAATCCCGAGGATTCTGGGATGATGATGTCCACTTCATCTCCAATTGAGAGGGGGCTTATATCCCATGGGGAAGATGGATGTTCACCTACTTTTTGTATGTTGTTACCACAGCTCTAGGAAACTAAAATAGCTGTTAACATCATCATCATTGTTATTGTTATCATGTACAAATTTTTACTTTAGATCGAGTATTTAGATGCTATCTCTAAATTCTAAAGGGGACTTATTTCTTTCTAAAACATTACTTTATCCATTTTATATTACTATGATATTTTTATTGATTTATAATGTCTTTTCCTTCTGCCTTAACAATTCACTATGTTCTTCACTGATTCCACCATGATGTCACTGTCTTTTACAATCATAATTTCCTAGCATTTAATCACATCAATTATTAAGTCAGAGGAGAAAGCCAGATAAACTTGTTTGCATATATTTTTGCAATCAGAATTTTTGATTGATACTGTGCTTTGACTGTATAAATAATGACGTATATTTAAACCTTACTAATTTAGAACTGTTTTTGAGAAGACTAAACATATTTAGCAAAAAGTTATAAATATAGAATAGTTTCAGTTTAAATATTTCCAAACCTACATGCTCCTTGGTCAAACTGCAACCATGTATTATGAATAAGAGGTTGGGTCAGACGTCCCCTAAAAATAACTTAAGGCTAAAGTTTAATTTTCACAATAGCTGGTTGCTTGCAAATGGATGCTACTAAAGGATTTAAGTGGTTTGTTGGTAAACTTTTGCTCTGCAATGCTCATTAGTTAGTTTGTAGGCAGACTCTTTTTTTTCTATAGATAAGCATAGATTAACATTTGAGTTTCCCAGAATCAATGAACACTGGCTAATTAAAATCCAAGAGAGTAGAATGATGCTTTCTACAGAATCTAAATAGTCCACAACAATACTAGCCACTTATATTCATAATGATATAAATAAACAGGTAAATTGGTTTCTTTTTTATTACTAGAGTTCTTAGCAACAAATGTGTGCAATGAGAATTTGGGAATGTAACAATGCATTAATGAAATTGGCACTCCAGTATAATAATGGTCTCATTCCTATATAAGGCCTGTTAAGACAACACTTTTACTGAATTTACAAATTTTGAAAAATAAATTTAAGGTGAAAAACAATTTCCTGGAAGTAAAATTAATGTATCATTTTGCTAAAGTTACCTAATCCCCTCATACCCCACTTTCCTCACTTTAAAAATAGAAACAAGAATGGTACTTATCCAATGGGGCTGTTATGAGGATTAAATATGGGAAAGCACTTGAGATGCAGAATGTTCTAGGTCGCTGTTAGCAATTACGACGCCAATGATGACAACTCAAATGGTAACATTACGAGAATGTAGCTATAAAATTCAGTGATCAGATATATATTTGTAGTATCAGTCTAATTGAAATATA
Source organism: Chaetophractus vellerosus (assembly GCA_004027955.1). Taxonomy (NCBI): domain Eukaryota; kingdom Metazoa; phylum Chordata; class Mammalia; order Cingulata; family Chlamyphoridae; genus Chaetophractus; species Chaetophractus vellerosus. Next base: position 22,553 of record PVKH010004030.1, read on the forward strand.
CGCAGGAGACCATGAAATTGCAAAACACTGATTTTCTTTATATGAATTTAAAGCCAGGCTAAGTCAAACTCATACTTGGAGCTTGTGAATTTACCTGTGAATACATAGCTAACAAAGCCTAGTGTTGAAGGCAACACTGACATCTCAGGTTAAATAATTTAATGTATCAATATATACATATAGACCAACTTCTGAATGATGACATTTTAACACACATTTCCATGATTTGAATAATGTAGTAAAGAAAAAAAGAGGAAAAAAATCATTCTTGATTTTTTTTTTGGTCTAAATTTTAACTTAATCATGCTCATCAGAAATAATTACACTTTCATCTATAATTGAAAATTGCTGAAAATAAATGCTATTTTGCTTATAATACTGTAAAAGAAAAATGGATAGATTTTACCCCACACTAAGGGTTTTCAAAAGATAAACAATCATTTTTGCATGAGGTCTCTAGCCAAAGATTTAGGGCTATAATAAAAATAAAAAATATGTGTGGCTTGGAGTTTAAAGGTGTGTGGAGTTAGACTTATATTCATCAGTATGATTAATTACTTGGATTGTCCATTTAAAATGGGAAAAAGAGCTACCATTTTAAATGCAAACTGGTTTTTCTTGTCATTCAAATAAATAGGAATAACACTTGCACATGACTTTTCACAGTAGCATTATTCACGATGCCCAATAGGAAGAAACAGCCTAAATGTCCATCAACGTATGATGGACAAACAAAATGTTGACTGGATACAATATAGTATTACTCAGCAATAAAAAGGTATGAAGTACTGATAAATATTACAACGTGGCTAAACCTCGAAAACATTATGCTGAGTGGAAGAAGCCAGACACAAAAGGAAAAATATTGTACAATTCCATTCGCATGAAATATCTAAAACAAGTAAGTCCACAGAGTCAGAAAGCAGATCAGTGGTTGCTGGAGGCTTGTGGGAAGGGGAAATACAAAGTGAGTATTTAATGTGTATAACTCTTTATTTGGGGTGTTGAAAATGTGTTGAGATTAGATAGAGGTGGCGACTGAACCATGTACTAAATGCCACTGAACTGCACACTTTAAAATGGTAAATAAGGGGTCGGCTCGATAGCCCAGTGGATAGGGCGCCGGCATACCACATGGGAGGCCCCGGGTTCGGTTCCCGGGGACCTCTCCTAGCGGGCAGACCGCCTTGAGAATGGCAAGCCGCCATGGGCGGGCCGGAGCCACCGTGGGCAGGGCAAGAAGCTGCCATGGACATGGCAAGAGCCGCCACGGGCAGGGCAGGTCGCCCACGGATGGAGCGCAGCCAGCCACCCGCGAACTGAAAGCCGGCCGTGAACGGACGCAGAGACCGCCCACAAGCGGGGAAAGCCACGCCT
>PVKH010004031.1:0-23979 GCA_004027955.1 Chaetophractus vellerosus
TAAATATTTGAGAGTAGATTGCATACATTTTGCTACTTTAACACTTAATACTTCCATGTTCATTTCCTAAGAACAAGGTTATTCACTTAAGTACCCACATTAAGTACAATAAAGACTTTAGGTTTTTAATATATCTCATTAATGATTTGTAGTTTTCCATGTGCAAGTTCCTTACATTGTTATTATGTTTGTTCCCAATTATTTTATCCTTTTATTTGTTACTGTAAATGTTATTGTTTTCTTGTTTACTTTTTTGGATTGTTCATTGTGGGTGTTTAGAAAAATCACTGATTTTTGGTGTTGATATTGTACCCCACCACTTTGTTGAATTCATTTATTAGCTCTGGCGGCTTTATTCTAGATTCTTTGGGATTTTCTATATATAGGATTTTGTCATCTGTGAATAGGGATAGTTTTACTTTTTCTTTTCCAATTTGAATGCTTGTTACTTCTTTTTCTTGTCTTAATTGCTCTGGCTAGAATATCTAATATAATGTTGAATGGGTATGGTGAAATCACGCATCCTTGTTTTGTTCTTGATCTTAGGTGGAAAGCTTTCAGTTATTCACTCTTGAGTATGAAGTTAGCTATGGGTTTTTGGTATATTTCCTCTATCATGTTTATGAATTTTCCTTCTATCCCCAGTTTTCTGAGTGCTTTTATGAAGAAAGTGTGCTGGGTTATGGCCAGTGCCTTTTCTACATGAATGCAGTGTGTTACATTGATTGATTTTCTTATGTTGAAGCAGCCTGGCATTCCTGGGTTAAATCCCACCTAATAATGGTATATAATACTTTTGCTCTGCTGTTGAATTCAGTTTGAAAAATTTTGTTGAGGATTTTTGCATATACATTCATAAGGGATATTGGTTTATACTTTTCTTGTGATGTCTTTATCTAGCTTTGTTATTATGGTGATAGCCTCACAGAATTAGTTAAGTAGTGTTTTCTCCTTTTCAATTTTTCCGAAAGAGTTTGGGAAGTATTCGTGTTTATTCTTCTTTAAATGTTTGGCAAAATTCACCAGTGCAGCCATCTGGACCTGAAACTTTCTTTGTTGAGAAGTTTTTGATTACTGATTCAAACTCTTTAATTGTTGTTGGTTGATTGAGAGTTTCTATTTCTTCTTGGGTCAGTTCAGGTAAATTTTTAATCTAGAAATTTCTTAATTTCATCTAGGTTATCTAATTTCCTGGTATTCAACTGCTTGTACTATCCTCTTACAGTCCTTTTTAATTTCCCTATGGTTGGTAGTAATGCCCACCCCCTTTCATTTCTGATTTTTGTTATTTGTGTCCTCTCTTTGTTTCTCTGTCTAGCTAAGGAGTTTTCAATTTTGTTGATCTTTTCAAAGAAAAAACTGATGTTTTTGTTGATTCTCTCTATTGTTTTTCTATATTTTATTTAATTCCACTCTAATTTTTATCATTTCCTTCTGCTTACCTTGGGTTTGATTTAATCTTTTCTTTTAGTTCCTCCAGGTGTAACTTCAAGTTACTTATCTGTGATCTTTTTTCATTTTTAATATAAGTATTTACAGCTATAAATTCCTTTCTGGGTACCTGTCTTTGCTGAATCCCTTAAGTTTTGGTATGTTGTGCTTTTGCTTTTAATAATCTCAAGATATTTCCTAATTTTTCCTTGTGATTTCTTCTTTGACTTATCGATAGTTTGAGTGTATTATTTAATTTCCATATATTACTAGAAAGTAAAGAAATTTTCTCTCATTTTTCTATTACTGTTTTCTAGCTTCATTCCATTGTGTTTGGAGAAGAGACTTTGCATGATTTCAATCTTTCAAACTTTTAAAATGTATTGAACTTTGTTTTGTGACCTAACATAATGTTGATCCTGAAGAATGATCCGTGCACACTTGAGAAGAATGTGTATTCTTTTGTTGAATTAAATGTCCTAAATGTATCTGTTAGGTCAAGTTGATTTATAGTATTGTTCATACAGTACATTTTGAATAAAATTTTACATTCAAAAATCTAAATATTAGTTTGAGTTTTGTTTCTATTTTCAAGTTTGAGTTTTGTTTCTATTTTCAAGCAGAGAATAAGAACATTGAGCCAGGGGAAATCCCTTAATGTATCAAGTGATGCATGCACTTCCATAGGAAATAGGGAATGTGAAAAATGTACATAACAGGAGATGGAAGATAGTAGTAGAGTAAGGAGCTCCAAGACTCATTTTATCCTATAGTGCAGTTGGTAATCAACCAGAGCTGTCTAAATCACCTGTGTGGAGGCCCAGGAGACCAGAAGAGCATCCCTCAACATCCTTGGAAGAACAGAAGGAGAAGACTGCCATCTGCAATGAAGATTCGTGAGTTGAGCACTCCCCCTATGGAGGCCTGAGCCAATCCCCCTCTGGTGGCTCAAGCCACCTTGTGAGCTATACCCTGGATGGAGTTGAAAGCTCCATTTCCCAAAAACAGGGGAGGAAAAGACAATTGGGCGCTACTTCAGCTACTGATTAATAAATTTGGCTGGCTAAAGTCCAATCCTAAGGACAGCTAAAGTTTGAAACCACACAAGTCAGAAAGAGGCCAGTAGCCTCCATTTTAAGTCTGTACCTGGTGTGAGGGGAAGCCGGGCTGATTTTAAATCTCAGTAATGGAAAGGACCAGCTTCTTTCTACCCAGGTCAGATTGCAGCCCTAGCCTAGACTCTAGCCTCAAGGAAGCTGGGGCGACGAATGCCAACCTCTCCCGACAACTGCAGGCACTTTGGCTCACACAGACTAGATTTTTGGACACATTGTTGGCTTCACCCCCACCATCCATAAGACAGGAGGGGAGCGGTGTTTCCCCAGCCTGTCCAGGCAACTCCAGGTCCTTTCAGCCCACACAGACTAGAGTGTTGTGCACTCCTGTGGCTCTATCCCTGCCCCTGACAGGGCAGAAGGGACAGTGCTCCCTTGGCCTCTCCAGGCAAGTGTAGCCACTTTCAGCCACTTTCAGACTAGGCTGTTGGAAACATCTCTGACTCCATCCTTACCCCTGACAGGGCAGAAAGAGCAATAGTATACCGTTAGCCTCTCTGGACAACTGCAGTTGCTTTTGGCCTGCACAGACTAGACTGGTAGGCAAACCTGTGGATAAATCTGCACCCTCAATAGGATAGGAGGGGAGTGGTGTTTCCTCAACCTCTCCAGGTAACTATAGGTGATTTTGACCCACAGAACTAGAATGTTGGGCACTCCTGTGGCTAAGGGACAGTGCTCCCTCAGCCTCTCTGGGCAATTGCAGTCACTTCCAGCCTGCATAGACCAGATTACTGGGCATGCCAGAGGCACCATTCCCACTGCTGGCAGGGGAGGAGGGGGACCAGTGCTTCATCCGTCTACCTGTGGCCAGTTTTGACTTGCATGACTTAGTTTGCTGCCCACATCTGCAGCTCTATCCCCACCCCAGGCAGGGGAGGAAGGGGTGTGGAGCTTCATCAGTCTCTCTGGGCAAATACATACAGACAGTCTTGGCTTGCGTGGCTTGGATTCCTGCTCACAGCTATGGATCTGTTGCTACCCCTGGCAGAGGAGAAAGGTTAGAGAAGCTTTCCTGGGACAATGTGGCCAGCTTCAGCCCCCATGGCTTACAGTACTGACCATATCCTTGGCTCCTATTCTGCAACCAACAAGGAAGAAAGGCCAAGAAACAGATGAAAAGAGCTGGAAAAAAATCAGATTGGCTAACCACAAGCCACTATAAAGTTCCAAATTAAATTAAACAAAGTATCAAAGACGGGGTTGTAGCACAAAGCCAATCAAATATAAAGCCCTAGACTAAAGAGAGAAAGAGGCCAAGAATAAATACATCTAGAAAATCAGGTGCTGAGACACCAATAAAAAGTTACAATCCATACCAAGAAACAGGAAGATATGGCCCAGTCAAAGAACAAGATAAGCCTCCAGATGACATAAAGGAGTTGAGACAACTAATCATAGGTGTTCAAACAAATCTTGATAAAGTTAATGAGATGGATACAGAGATTAAGGACATCAAGAAGACACTGGATAAGCACAAAGAATTTGAAAGCATACAAAGAAAAAGAGCAGATCTTATGGGAATAAATGGTACAATAAATGAAATAAAAAATACACTGGAGGCATGAAACAGCAGATTTGAGGAGGCAGAAGAAAGCATCAGTAAACTTGAAGACATGGCCTCTGAAAGTGAACATAGAAAAGAAAAGAACATAGATTAAGAAAAGAATGGAAATAACTGTATCTCAGGGAACTAAATGACAATAAGAGATGTGCAAACACGTGTTATGGGTGTTGCAGAGTGAGAAGAGAAAAGGGGCAGAAGGAATATTTGAGGAAATAATGGTAGAAATTTTCCCAAACCTGTTGAAAGATGTAGATATCTGTGTCCAAGAAGCACAGCATACTCCCATTTGAATAAATCTGAATAGACCTACTCCTAGACACATACTAATCAGAATGTCAAATGCCAAAGATAGAGAATATTGAGAGCAACAAGAGAAAAGGGATTCATCACATACAAGGGATGTCCAATAAGATTAAGTACTGTTTTCTCATCAGAAATCATGGAGGCAAAAGGGCAGTGGTATGAGATATTTAAGATACTGAAAGTGAAGAATCACCAGCCAAGAATCTTATATCTGAAAAGATTGTCTTTCAAAAATGAGAGTGATTTTAGAATATTTACTGATAAACAGAAACTAAGAGAGTTTATAACCAAGAGACCAGCTTTAAAGGAAATACTAAAGGGAGTATCATAGCCTGAAAAGAAATGACAGGAGAGAAAAGTCTTAAAATGTAACTAAACATCTAAAAAGAGTGGTGAAAATAAGATATGACAGATACAACCCAAAGATCAAAATGGGTGAAGTAAGAACTGCCTTTATAGTAATAACATTGGATGTTAATGGATTAAACTCCCCAATCAAAAGACACAGACTAGAGGAATGGCTAAGAAAATATAAGCCATTATATGCTGTGTACAAGAGAATCACCTTAGACCCCAGGGACAAAGTTTTAAAATGAAATGCTGGTAAAAGATATTCCATGCATGTAGTAACAAAAACAAAACAAAACAAAACAAAACAAAAAAACCTGGAAAAGCTGGAGTAGCTATATTTATATTGGATGAAATAGACTTTAAAAGCAAAGCTATCATTAGCTATAAGAAAGGTCATTATATACTAATAAATGGGGCAATTCACCAGGAGGAAATAACAATCATAAATGTATATGCAGGGCCGGCTCGATAGCCCAGTGGATAGGGCACCGGCATACCGCATGGGAGGCCCTGGGTTCGATTCCCGGGGACCTCTCCTAGCGGGCAGACCGCCTTGAGAACAGCAAGCCACCATGGGCGGGCCGGAGCCGCCATGGGCAGGGCAAAAAACTGCCACGGACAGGGCAAAAGCCGCCATGGGCAGGGCAGGTCACCCGCGAATGGAGTGCAGCCAGCCACCCGCGAACTGAAAGCCGGCTGTGAACGGAAGCAGAAGTCGCCCACAAGCGGGGAAAGCCACACCTGCGCAGTGACCTGTCTCGGCGCGTCACCGCAGCGGGGGAGGGAAGGGGAGATATGTAATAAAATAAATAAATCCTTAAAAAAAATGTATATGCATCTAACCAGGATGCACCAAATTACAAGAGGTAAACACTGGCAAAACTACAGGGAGAAATAGATGTATATACAATAATAGTTGGAGATGTCAATACACTATTCTTGTCATTGGATAGATCATCTGGGCAGAGGATCAATAAAGAAATAGCTTGAATAATATGATAAATGAGCTAAACCTAACAGACATATACAGAATATTGCACCCCAAAGCATCAGGATATATGCTTTTCTCAAGTGCTCATGGTTCTTTCTCCAGGATAAACCATATGTTGGGGCACAAAGCAGATCTCAATAAATTTAAAAAGATGGAAATTATAGAAAGCACTTTCTCTGAGCATAATGAAATAAAGCTTGAAATCAAGAACAGCAGAAAAAGGGAAAATTCACAAATACATGGAGATTAAACAACACACTATTAATAAGTGGACCAAAGAAGAAATTGTAAGAGAAATAGTAAATATCAATGAAAATGAGAACACAACATATCAGAACTGATGGGATGCAGCAGTAGTGCTGAGAGGGAAATTTATAGCCATCAATGCTTACATTAAAAAAGAAGAAAGAGCTAAAATCAATGACCTAACTACACACTTGGAGAACTAGAAAAAGAACAGCAAATTGTGCCTAAAGCAAGCAGAAGGAATGAAATAACAAAAGATCAGAACAGAAATAAAATGAAATTGAGAACAAAAAACATAGTGGAGAGAATTAAGAAAACCAAAATTTGTTTTTTCAAGATCAACAAAGTTTTCCAACCCTTAGCTAGACTGACAAAGAAAGAGAGAACATGCAAACTAAATCAGAAATGAAAATGGGGACATTACTACTGACCCCACAGAAATAAAAGAGATCATAAGAGGATGCTATGAACAACTGTGTGCCAACAAGCTATACAATATAGATGAAATGGAAAAATTCTTAGGAACATACAAACAACCTACAGTGACCATAGAAGAAATAGAAGACCTCAACAAGCCAATCACAAGCAAAGAGATTGAAGCAGTCATCAAAAAACTCCCCAAAATGAAAGAGTTGAATTTTACTCAATTCTTCCAAAAAATTGAACAGGAAAGAATGTTACCACACTCATTGTATGAAGCCGATATCACACAAATAGCAAACCTGATAAAGATATTATGAAAAAAAAATTACAGACCTATTTCCCTAATGAATATGGATGGAAAAGTCTTACCAAAATACTTGCTAATTGAATCCAACAACACATTAAAAGAATTATTTATCATGATCAAGTAGGTTGTATACCAGTCATGCAAGGGCATAATACACCACCTTTTTTTATATATACTAAATTGAGGAAAAAAAAATTTTTTTTAACTTTAGATTATATAAATGTTACATAAAAATATAGGGGATTCCAAGGTGCCCCACGTCCTTCCCCTCCCACACTTTCCCACATTAACAACATCCTTCATTAGTGTGGTACACTTGTCACAATTAATGAACACATATTGAAACATTGCTACTAACCATGAACTATAGTTTACATTATAGTTTATGCTATATCCCACACAATTTTGTAGGTTATGACAAAATATATAATGGCCTGTATCCATTATTGCAGTGCCATTCAGGAAAACTCCAATGTGCCGAAAATGCCCCAATATTACACCTATTCTTCCCTCTCCCTCCCCTCAGAACCTCTGGTGATTTATATCAATGAAAGAAGTTCTTCCATTGCTAGAATAAAAAGTCTATAATAGAGTAATAATAAGTCTACTTTAGTCCATTGTTCATTCCCCAATCCTAAGGATTTTGGGATGGTGATGACCACTCTGTTTCTAATTGAGAGGGACCTTAGATCCCATGGGGCAGATAGATGGAACTATTTTGCTTGCAGTTGCAGACAATCTGTTCCTTGGGATGGGCATTGTGCATCATCATCTCCTTGTTAGTTGTCCTGGGTGAATCCAATGAACTGGAGAGTAGGTGTTGCAACTCTGCTGAGATGCAGGGCTCAACTGGCACATGAACAAACCAAAGATTTAAGTCTCTGAGACTTATATGTAACAAGTATAGGGCTAATTATAGGTGCAAATAAAAAGGACAGAAGAGCCATCTGTAGGGAATCTATAAATGAGTCTAACTCTGTTACACTGGGGAGCATAAATTCCAGAGTACAGTCCAGTGACAGGGTGCCGAATTTTAGCTTGTCTGCCCTGCCTTTAGTGTCCGGATGTCTCTAGAGCTCTCAGGAGCCCCACTGTTTGAGGCACTATTTACTGTGGCAGTCAGTGAGATCCTGCTGAGACATGCATAAGTGTAACCCCCTGCTATATTCTCAGTAAGAGGGACAAGAATCCTTGAGAACATAAACAGTACCTAATAAAAGAAAATAGAACAATATGGCAAGCCCTCAATATTATTGCAAGTAACAATGAGTCTTATTTTTCAAAAACTGAAACTGAGTAGTTACCATTGGTTCTGAGGGGAGGAGGGGGAAGAATAGAATAGGTGGAACATAGGGCATTTTTAAGGCATTAGAATTTTTCTGCATGATTTTGCAGTAATGGATACAGGCCATTTTAAATTTCATCAAAACCTATAAAAGTGTACCTTCCAAATTGTAAACCATAATGTAAACCATTGACCATAGATAATAGCAATGCTTTGATATTTGTATATCAGTTGTAACACATGTACCATCTGCATGTAAAATATTAATAGGAGAGAGTGGAAAATGGAGAAGGTATTGGGTATATGGGAATCCCCTATAAACCACATTTATAAATAAAGGAAGAAAAATCACATGATCTATCAGATTGATTGAGGCAGAAAAGGCATTTGACAAAATACAGCATCCTTTCTTTATAAAAACACTCCAAAATATAGGGATCAAAGGAAACATTCTTAACACGATAAAGGGCATATATGAAAAACCCAAAGCTGACACTGTACTCAATGGTGAAAGATGGAAAGCTTCCCTGGTGATATAGGGAACAAGTCAAGGATGCCCATTGTTACCTCTGTTGTTCAATATGGTGCTAGAGGTTCTACCTAGAGCAAGAAAAAGAAATAAAAGTATCCAAATCGGAGAGGAAGAAGTAAAACTTTGCCTATTTGTAGATGATATGATCCTAGACCTAGATAATCCCCCAAAATCTACAACAAATCTACCAAGGCTAATAAATGAATTCAGCAGAGTGGTGGAATATAAGATTAATATGCAAAAAAGCCGTAGTATTTCTATACATTTGTAATGAGCAATCTGAGGAGGAAGTCATTTAAAAAATCCATTTTCAATAGCAACAAAAAGAGTCATATTTAGGAATAAACTTAACCAATGATGTAAAGCACTTGTATTCAGAAAACCACAATGCATTGTTAAAAGAAATCTAAGCAGACCTAAATAAATGGAAGAACATTCTGTGTTCATGGATGGGAAGACTAAATACCTTTAAGTTGTCAGTTCTACCCAAGTTGATATACAGACTCAATGCAATCCTGATAAAAATTCCAACAGCCTTTTTTAAAGAAATGGAAAAACCCATTATCAAATTTATTTGGAAGACTAAGGAGCCCCGAATAGCCAGAAAAAGGAAGAATGAAGTTGGAGGACTCTTACTTCTGGACTTTAAATCTTATTGCCTAGCTACAGTGGTAAAAACAGCATAGTAGTGGCATAAAGATAAGCATATAGAAGAGTGAAACAGAACTGATGGTTCAGAAAGGGACCCTCACATCTGTTGTCAACTGAGTTTTGACAAGGCTATCAAACCCACTCAGCTGGGTCAGAATAGCCTATGCAACAATGGTGAACTAGATACCATATCCAATAGAAAAAAAGAGGAACCCTACCTCACACCTTATACAAAAATTAACTCAAAATGGATCAAATACCTAAATATATAAGCAAGAACCATAAAACTCTAGAAGAAAATGTAGGAAACAACTTCAAGACCTGGTGGTAGGTGGTGGTTTCGTAAACCTTACACCAAAAGCATGTGCAATGAAAGAAGAAAATGTATAAATGGGATCTTCTCAAAATTAAACACTTCTGAGTTTCAAAGGACTTTGTCTAGAAGGTGAAAAGGCAATAGGAGAAAATATTTGGGAACCACATATCCAAAAAGACTTTGATTTCCATGCTATATAAAGAGATCATGCAACTCAATAATAAAAGAGCAAGCAATCCAATTTAAAAATGAGTAAAAGACTTAAATAGACATTTCTCCCAAGAGGAAATACAAATGGCAAAAAGCACATTAAAAATGTTTAATACCACTAGCTATTGGGGAAATGCAAATCAAAACTACAATGAGATATTATTTCACACTTCATAGAACGGCAATTATTTTAAAAAAAAAGAAAAGTGCTGGAGAGGATGTGGAGAAATAGGAACACTCCTTCAGCTTTGGTGGTAATATAGAATGGTGTAACCTCTGTGGAAGACAGTTTGGCGATTCATCAGGAAAGTAAATATAGAACTGTCATATGATCTGGCAATCCCTCTACCAGGAATATATCCAGAAAAACTGAAAGCAAGGGCATGAACAGACATTTGCACACTGATGTTCAGAACAGTGTTTCTCACAATTGCCAAAACCTGGAAACAACCCAAGCATCCATCTACCAATAAATGGGTAAACAAAATGTGGTATATACATACAACAGAATACTATGCTGCTGTAAGAAGAGATGAAATTGGGACACATGAAATAAATGAACGTTGAGGACATTATGCTTTGTGAAATAAGCCAGATACAAAAGGACAAATATTATATGGTCTCTCTAATATGAACTAAATATGAAAAATAAACACATGGTTACTATAGGTCACTTGGAGATATGAGGACTGAGAAGGAGTACTGATGCTTAATATGTGTATACTTTTTAATTAGCTTGACTGTAAAAGTGTGGAAATTGGTAGAGTTGATGGCAACACATTATAATGAGTGGATGTAACACAGCTGTTTATAAATGGGATTGTGGCTGAAGAGTGTAGTCTTGGATATAAATATCCATTGAAAGAAAGCTAGAGAATAATCTAGGAACTGAATAACATAGTGAACCCAGATGTGAATGAAGATTGTAGTTAATAATACAAATACAAGAATGTTCTTCTATGAACTAAAAAAAATGTACATCACTATTACAAGGTTGTAAGAATATAGTAATGATGGGGAAAATACAATTAAGGTAACTTATGGACTACAGCTAATAGCAGTATTGTTATGGTCTTGCATGTTTGTCAAAGAAGGTACTATATCAATGCTAAATGTCAATAATAGGGTTTATGGGATTTTCTCTTTTGGACCAAGGAAAACGTTCAAAGGTTTACTGGGGCAATGATTGTACAATTTTGTGACGAAAGTGTAAGCCACTGAATGTATACTTTGGATAGAATGTACAAGGCACGGGTCTGTATAACACCGTGAACCATGTGGTGGAAGATGGACTGTGGTTAACAGTACCAATATGAGTGTTCTCTCATGAACCATAAAAAATGTACAATATTATTAATACATAGTGTTAATAATAGGGGCTGTATGGAAAAATATACCAGTTGTACTCTATGGACCATAATTACTAGTAGTAGACTGATCATGATCTTTTATAATCTGTACCAAATGTTCCACAATAATGCAGTTTGCTAGAGGAAGGGTGATGTATGGAAATTCTGCACATTATGCATGATTATTTTGTAAGCTCCCAACTTCTCTAATAAAAAAATAAAAGATGTATATAACAAGGATATGTGATAAATCATGCATAGTAAAACGTTAATTGTCGAGTCTTCAGGTATATAGGTGGGTATATTTTTCCGCAACGTGAGGAAAATCTAATAAGATGTGATTCTTGCTTTCAATGTAGCTTTATAGTCTAGTAGCATATCTATATGTTCCATGTCCCCCTTCTCCAACCTTGATCCTCCCCCTCAATGTAACTTGGCTATCAAGAGATCTTAGAGGAGTTCAGGGGAGTTAAGGTAGACTGATTCCAGACTGCTATTACTAGTCTTTTAGTTGTATTAGGTAGTCTTTTTAATCGGTCCAGTATCCTAAACAGTGTTTGTTACATGATACATATGTGAAATACATTCACAATTTTCAACAACTGACTTAAAAATCCATTTTAGGACCCTATCTCCTTTGCAATGATTTTTTTCCTTGACTTACAATGTTTGAAAATACTAACATTTATTTTTATGTTCCATAGAATATCATTGTTATTGTGCTCCCGTTTGAATCTGAAGAGTTTTCAATTCTAATCATTAATGCAGTCAAAATAAATGCCTTTTAAAAATAGGTTTTGGAATAATTATCAATCATCAAATTTTTGTACTTCATAGAATAAAACCATCTTTTATAAATGCTTCTTGATATGTATTACACTGGACAGTGTAGTTGGTTCAAAATTAATAAAAAATATGAAACACTATATTGCCTATTTAGAACACAAATTTCTTTTGTACATTTTAGTGTAATGGTAAAGCAGTTCCTTTATGGCCAGTGGATGCAGCTCTTGGCTAAGAAACTTCACCAGTACTGCTATGTTCCCCTGGACTGTCTAGGTTTAAATAAGTCAGAGATAGGGATGGAGTTTTGACCCACTTAAGCAAATCATTCTGCTTTTCTGTGTTTTATATATTGCATTTTAGCATAATATTTTGTTGGAAGACGGAGTTCAGCAATTTAAAATTTGAAAACAGGTTTAAGTACAATATTTTGGCTGAATTTAATGTGTCACTGTAAATTTATGGAGTGTCTATTGGGTAGCTCTGTGTAGGTAGCAGTAATACTACTTTTCTAGGTTAACTGCATTGCTAATTGGCTATTCATTTACATGTATCACCTCTCCTTTGCTCCGCAAAGTGGGTTAGACTGCTACTCTCTGAAAAGGAAACCCACAGTTTACAACCTCATGGCAGTTCTGTGATGCTGCAGGTCAGATATTGTTTATGTCCACTTTAAATGCAGGGACTTGCCCAAGGTCATTAGTATCTTTTAAAATTTTGCTTAGTGGTCTATGATTTTATTTTTAATTTTTATCCACTTGCATTTAGCATGTTTTCTATGTGCATGGAAATTACATATCAAATCATTTCTCTTTTTTTCTCAAAAACACCTAATTTCTGGTATATCATTAAAAATCTGTTTGAAGGATATAAATACAGAATTATGCTACATGACTCTGAGTATGGTATACTTTGAGCACAGTTTTTCACTCTGACTCTAAAAATGACTTTTGAGAAGATTTGAAAAATGAGAGTACATTCATATTCAGGGAAACTGCTGTTATTTGTTGGCAATGAACCTGACTTGATCATATTACACATGTCACATAGGGGAACTTAAATTCAAGGTTGCCCATCAATCTTATTAAAAGTGTCTGAGTTCATAAAATTACATTAAGAAGCGTCAATTCATCTTTAGGAAAATGTATTACAAGGAATGCAAAGTATGTTTAAATTTGATAGGCTACATAAAAGACTGTCCATCCACACAGGGTCACCAGCATCACGGCTTCTTAGTTTGCCAACCCATCAGCTACTAGATAACCCACCAAGCTTGGCTTCCTGGTCTCCTGGCTGTGCCAGTGACACATGTGAGTACACGTATGTGTGTGAGCCATCAGGTTCTCCTGGAGTGAGGCAGGATGTTCTTTTGGACCACATTCACAGTTAGTATTTACTCACCATGGTGGAAATGACTAGAAAGTGGAGCCCTTTCCAAAGGGGGGATTGCTAGCCATTTCAAGGCCCATACACACCATTTTTGAGGGAATATAAACAAAAAATAAAATAGAAGTGTGTCCATCTTCAGACATAATTTACACGGGGTTTGAATGTCTGAAACAAAATGGAGATGAGAAGAGTGGTCTATGTAAGTGGCCCCTTTGATTTTCTAATTTGAAAAATATGTTTAAATGGCGCCAGAGCATCACATTACTCTATTGTTCGTGTTTTCACATGTGCTCATCAAAATCTGAGGTGAGGCATCCTCTGAAGAATGTGGCTGCAACTGTATGCCTTCTGCCTGCCTGCTTTTCATTTTTTGCTCCTGGCAGCTAATTGTATACTTCATATTTTCATTACAGTTAGAGGTTCTCCATTTAAACTTTTACCAGCTGCTTGGTGAAGCAACATTATTAGGTACAATGTAGTAGTTTTGCCTCTTGCTATCTCAGTAAGAAGAGACTCTATCTTTTAACAGTTGCTGGTATTGGCAAATTGTAATGTTTGCAAATAACAGATAAACAACACCTTGTATGTAGATGTTATTTTCTAATTAATATTGGGAAAGGATTCAGGGTTAAACTTGAAAAACAATGTGAACTTCATAATTAATGTTTAATCTGCTCTGTGAAATGTTTTTATATAATCAAGAACTGATGCAGTAATTCTCACATTGCTTTGGGGGAAACACAAATTAATAATAAATGAAAAAGTGCCTTAACATTTGTGTAGCACTTGCCATTTTTACAAAGCTCTTTCATAACCATCATCAGGTAGTAAATTAGTGGTCCAGCTAAATTTATGCCACTAAGAGTGTATAGGAGTGTAACAATGATCTTTTAGAATCCACAGTTCATGTAATTTTGTCACTCACCTGAAAACTTTTCAGTCACTTTTTAATACATTTAAATTTTGCTGGGACCCTTGACATGAGACTCTGCATAATCTAGTCCCATCCCCTCAACAACCACCTCTCCTGCCCCTCTTTCATGCATTCTGCTCTAGCCATATTGATGATCCTTCTCTGAATTCTTTGAATATACAGTACCAAGTACTTCCTTATCTTATGGCCTTAGCACTTACTCGTTTCTCTGCCTGGAGTACGCTTTGCTCTACTTGTTGCATGGGTGGCTGCTTCTCCTCACTTAGGCATCTGGTATTAATGGATCAGAGTACATCTATATTCGGGGAAACTGCTGTTATTTGTTATTTCCTCAGAGAGTGTGTTCCCCCACCCATTCCATCATTATATTCTGTTATCGCTCCCTGTTGGTTTCCCTTCTTAACCATTATTTCCATTTGTACCATTACCCATGTATTTACTTGTGGTCTCCATCCACTAGGTAAGGGACACTGCCCGTCTTTTCCACCATTGTATTGGATACCTTGAGTAAGATGCATGCTCAATAACTGTCTGTTGCTATGGAACAAAGAAGACAACTATGTGGTCCATAAGCAGCCATTCATTCAGCACATGTTAAATGAGCACTTACCAAACTGGGATGTAACCACTAACAAAAAGCTAAACAAGGAAACACTGATCCTATTCCAGAACAGCTGTCAGACTAGTAATCCGTAAAATAAGAAAAAAGGAGAACCTTAGGACAAAGTCTTTTTTATTAGAGAAATGCTCCCATATTCTCTTGTCTATTTATACCCTTTGGACTTCATTTCTCCCTATGAAGGAAGAGTGGAGCTTTCGAAGTATGATTAGCCATATGGTTACCTGCATTTTCTACTGACTTTCTCGGAGGCTTCCAGCCCTTGTAAAAGAGAGCAATGATGGCTTTAAAACTCTTAATATTTCCCTTACAAATTATCTAGATATATGTTTATGAATCCATCTGTCTTAGTCTCCTAGGGCTACTGTAGCAAAGTACCACAAAACAAATGGCTTAAAACTACAGAAATTTATTGTTTCAGTTGTGGAAGCTGGAAATCCGAAATCAAGATGTTGGAAGGGCCAGACTCCGTCTGAAGTCTGTAGGGAAAAAATTGTTCCCTCCTCTCTCCTGGCTTTTGGTGGTGGCCAGCAATCCTTTGCATTCTCTGTGTTGTAGCATAACTCAGTCTCTGCTCCTGTCATCATATAGCAGTCTTCTCTCGCTGTCTCTTTCTCCTCTCACCTCCTTATAAGGACTCCAGCCATATTGATTTAAGGGCCCACTCTACTCCAGTATGACTTCATGTTAACTTGCCAAATTCCATCTGCAATGACCCTATTTCCAAATAAGATCACATTCTGAGGTATTGGGGTTTAGGGTTTTAATAAATCTTTGTTTGTGGGACACAATTCAACCCATAACATTATCCATGATATGTATGGACTTAAGACTTACCTAGAATTTAGAATTTTGTGATACAGATAAGTATAGGCATTTATGGAATATTTAGACTTTCAGTCTGTATCAGGCTGATCAGGCTGCATCAAAATTTAAAGCTGAGGTTATTTAACATTTAGAATTTGATTTTTCACAAATGTAGGGAGGAAGTGTGGTCAAATTTCATTTATGATTTGTGAATGCTGGGGGATGATACAGTTGAAAGTAGGGAAGAGTAGGGTCCAAGTAGGGATAAACCCATATCTCATCATTCCAGGCCACTGTTTCTTGCTGCCAGATGGCGCTGACAGGTGTTCCTGCTTGGCCTGACTGGTGATGCTCACCTACTGCTGATCCAGGTGGTTCTCTGAGACATGATCCTGCTTCCTAGGGCTAAGCTGGACTGTGTGTGGGCAACTGTGGTTGCAGTGTTTAATGTTCACCCTATTCAGGACGCCTATGTAGCCTCCTTCCAGTATCTGCAGACCCTGGAGATGCTACATCAGAACTGATTCCAGGGTCTTCACCCCTAGACGTCACCTTTCTTTCTTTTCTACTGTCAAACACAAAGCGTTTGATTATACTTCTTTTATCTGGGTAATGAGCTTCTAGTCAACTTTGCTGGGACCCTTGACAGAGTCAATTTCAAAGATTCCAACATAATTTTCCAGCATTTCTCTCCTTAGGGAATTGAACACACAAAATTAAAAAAAAAAGTTATCGCATGAGACATCTTACTATATAAAGAATATGCTGTCAGTAAGGTTGTTGATTTTCAAAAATATGTAATGTTATCATTTATTCTTTCCACCAGCTCCTTGCACATGAGCTCCATAAACAATTTTAATATCATTTGACCAGAAATATTCAGATTCTGCCCTAGAAGAAAGACTTTATTTTGTGCTTAAAAGAGTACTCTTCCAAATATGAAGATGAAAATTGTAATCAGCTTTTTGATATGATTAGATTATTTCCAATATTCAGAAAGTCAAGGAGCCTATTAGCACACCCTGTTGTTTTATCTTTTCTCAAGGATAATGGGCTTTTCATAAAATGTTGTTTACAAACATAATTATAAATAGGCTTTTGTAGAGAGGAACTTAATTCCAATAGAATGTTAACTGAAGTGTTTTCAATTTTTTCTTAAAGTTTCATAGAGCACCTGATAGAGATTTAGGGTGATTTCTAAGAGAAAGTAAAGCTTGAGTAACTAATATTTGCAAAATAGAAACCAGAACTTAAAAATATTTGAATGATCTATCTGTGCTGTCTGATATACATGAGCCACTAGTCTCATGTAGCTATTTCCATTTAAATTAATTAAAATTAAATTAACAATTCAGTTCTTCAGTTTCACTAGCCAAAGTTCAGTTGCTCAATTGTCACATGTGGCTCATGGCTACAATATTGGACAACACAAATTTAAAATAAACTATTTCCATCATTGCAGAAAGTTCTATTGGACAGAGCCGCTGAAATGTCCTGGTTAAATTGTAAGGTAGGATGGAAAGTTAGGACAAATAGAAGTTAGAGGAACAAAGTAGTCGTGGAAGGGCTTTTGCCCTCTTTTTCGATTACAAAATTGTAATTGGAGACCAGTAATGTTCTGCAACAGAAAGGACAATAACCTTTTCTTCTGCCAATAAATTTAGTATAATTGAGTGTTTGAATGATCTTAAAGGTCAGTTAGTTCAATTACCAAATTAATATTTAAATTATATGGTATTTTTCTGTTTATATGGAGGAACTGGAAGCTCCCTACCTTAAGAAGCAATGTAAGTGAGCAATGGATGACATAATCAGTTTTCCATTATATATAAAGAAAAATTTGAATTATAAATTATCTGTAATAAATTATTAGATAGTAAATTTGTACTATTGAATCAGCATATAGACTTTCCAAAAATGTTTTCCATGATCTCATGGGGGACTAATAGTGTTTCAAATTTTAGAACATAATAAGGTCAGCCAACAAATAAGTATCAGGGCAAAAGTATTAGGGTCAAAAAGCATTATAAAATACAAAGATACATATGTAATATTTTCCATCATTTTAGCAAATAACTTAAAATCATAATTGTATTCATTTATATTGTGGCTCAATTCATCAATCACATATAGACATTTTCTCTTTGCCAAATGATTAAAATCAACAGAGCCATATGTTTTCTAAGCCCTTGTTGGACAGAAATTTTACTAAAGCTAAAACGAGTAAAATGTTACCCAGGCATCATCAGTTAAATTTTTTTCTAGGCAGTGTTGGCCCAATAGATGTTGAATCCCATTTTCAGTGAGACAATATTAGATCATTTTAGTTACAGAATATAGAACAAAAAGGGCCCCAGAAAAGCTTTCTGAAACTATTAGGGTCATTAAATGTTAAAGAGTAACATGGAATTTAAATAATAAGATATGATTAATCCTTTAAATAAAGGTAAATAAGATGCATGGATACTTAATTTACTAGGAATGTAAAGTCTTAGGAGACAGAAGCATGTGTTCCATGTATTTGTTATAGACTTTTAAACCAAAGAAAATCTTAAAAATCACTCAGTTCACTTTGAAGATGAGGAATCTGAGGCCTACAGCCACTGTATAACTTTCTCAAGGTCACACTGCTGGTTGGAATCAGAGCTGTAACCAAGGACACATATATGATAGTTTCAATTCCATCAAGTAGATTTAGATTTGGTTTTAAATCCAGGCTTTACATTATAATGTTTAACAGCTTATAATTTCCACATAGTTTTTAAACATAAATTAATTTTGTATATATCAATCATTCCCAAATTTAATGGTCTCAAAAAAAAAAACTTGGATTAATGTGAGCCAATAAAGCAATGTTTGCTGTGACATTTGACCAGTAATAGGATAGAAACAATCCAGCAGAGCAATTGAATTGAGCTTCATTCACTGTCTCTTGGAACTATCAGACACTGATATTTTCATCCTACCTGTGCATAGTTTTTCATGGAATCCTTTGCTTTTAAACACAAAGTTGTAGTCTTCTTAAGTTCCCAGCCTTATGCATTTCTGTACCCCCAGTTCCTAGCCCAGGGCCTACTGCACACTATTTGCCATGTTTGTTGAATGAATGAATGAATGAATGAATGAACGAACATCATTCCAATGAAGGTCATAATTTGGAAGGTACTTATAAAGAATGTAATTCACATGCAAAGCATAATTCTTAATTGTAAAAATGTAATTCACATGAAAAGAATGTCTTAATTGTAAAAATGCCTTTTTTCCTTTTTTTTAGATTAAAAATGTAATTTTATTGCAAAGTTGATATTTGATTGGACAAACAAAACTTGATTCCCCTTTTGAAATATGAAATTCCTTCTTGAGTGGAATTTCAACTGGCTCTCTGGATTTTGAGTAGTTAGGGATGACAGTGATGGGCTATAAAATAGGACCAGGTACAGCAAGGCAAAACCTGAGAATCACTGGTAGGAGCAAATCGAAGAAATTATCCAGACTTGAGAGATGAATCAAAGGCAGCCCAACAGGCAGGAGCCTGAGCTCACACCAGCATTAGAGGTTAGTACAAGAGCATCAAGCCTATCCAAGCCAAAATAGCCTGGTGAACAGACGCTTGAGATAAAGGTTACTAAAAAGGAGGCAATAATTACTTCAAGGAGGAAATATTTTATAATTATTTCCCTTGTAGGAAGAGCTTGGCAGTAAGTAATATGTAAAACACAGGCTTTAGAAGGTAGCAGATAAGTTCAAATTCTGCTTCCATTACTTAGCTCTGTGAGTTTGATTTGGTTACTTAACTACACTGAACCCCACTTTCCTCATCTATAAAATGGGTTTCCAATGTTAACCACTCTTTACGGAAGATGGCCCACTCAGAGATTATCATTATCTAACATAGGGAAAATATAGATGCTCCTTAAAATTACTTTTATCATCCCTATTTTGGAGATGGCCTAATTAACACTAAGGATTCTCTGCTAGTGTGAAGCATTATGGACCCCAGAAAATCATGTCTTTAGGGCTAATCTATTGATATGGCTGTAAACCTCTTGTGGGTGGGAACTTCTTTTGATTGTTACTTTAGTAGGACTTAACCCAGGTGGGTCTTAGTCCTCTTACTGGAGTCCTTTGTAAATGGGATGAGTGCAGAAAAAGATGCGGAGAAAAAGCCACAGCAGCAGAGAGTGAAAGCCATGGGAGCAAGGAGCAGAAATCACTAGAACCTGGGAAGCTGTAAGCTGAAGCAACGAAACCTGGAAGAGACGGGAGAGAGCAGCTGATGTCTCCATGTGCTGGACTTCGGGGAGAAAGCATCGCCTGATGATGCCTTGATTTGGACACTTTGACGTCCTCAGAACTGTAAGCTTGCAACCTAATAAGTCCCCATTTTAAAAGCCAACCCATTTCTGGTATATTGCTTTCAGCAGCTTTGAGCAAACTAAAACAGGTTCCAACAAGTATTGGACATCATTTTAATAAAAAGGAATCTGCATTATAAAAATAAACTTTACAAGTAATACTCTTCCATGCTTGGATCATGACTATTTTTTTTTGTTGCCAAAACCCCTATATTCATATGCAGGACGTATGTATGAATATGTATATGCATGTGTGTATGTATATATAAAATCTATACATGTGAATATATAAAAATATGCCTGCTAAATATACAATCAGAGAGATGTCGTATGTTGATAAAAGTCATGTTATAGCTTTAAATATCTGAAAGTAGTTACTCTTAGTTGGGCCAAACTTAAAAATAAAGTTATACCTCTTTTGGAATTCATTTTCCAATGCTACCCCTTCCTGTCTCTGGACTCTTGTGAGCACTTAGTTGAGAGGTGTGTGAGGTAATGAGGGATTGCTGCTGCTAAAGCCCCATCTTAGAGAGGGATCGCCAGAGCTCTTGTTCCTGATCTTCCTGGACAAAGGTATTAACAGAGGCTGGGGAATAGAGTTTTAACTCATAGCTATCCAGTTTGAACGTAATAATTAAACATTTAGAGTCCCAAGCCTTAGGACATGGTGCTAATAAATATTCTAACATGAAATGGAACTGAACGCTTAGTTTAAAACAATTTATTTGTTTCTTAGAAATAATATAAAGAACTTTAACATGGGATGTCATAAACTGTCCCTGGATTTGCCTGTCCGCCCAGCATATTTTACAAACAATAGAGGTTCAAAGTATGGACTCTGAAGTCAGACTGGCTGGACTTGAACACCACTTCTGTTTTTGCCCTCATGCACTTGATCATGTTCCTTAAACTCTTTGTGCTTTAGTTTCCTCATATGTAAAACAGGACCAATAAAAGGCTTGACACTATTATTTGTTCTTGTTGTTGTTGGACCAGAGTTAGCGTCCACAAAGGATTAGCTGTATTGGCTACTATAATTTCTGGGTGTCACAGGACTAAAACACAACCTTAAGTCTCTGAAGGGAGAAAAACGAATGCCTGTCTATAGAGTTGACCCATTGTTCCATAGAAGAAGTAACAAAGAATTCCCAGTAGAGGTTGTATACTCAAACCTGCATTTGACGCTTTAGGTCAGAACCGTGGCAGAACTTGGATGGCTGGTGGGCAGGACTGTAGGTGGTTCATCAAAGATGGGGTAAAGTTAGGTTGCCTTTTGCTCAGGCCCTTCATGGTTAAGATGAGAAGATGTCTCAGATTCAGCAGATTCTCCAGCAGAAGAAATGGAGTTAAGATTCTGCAGTTGTGGTTTTCATTATTCACAACAGTGTGCTCCCACATGGAGACTTAAAATCAAGAGTTTATACATAGAAGCTTATGTGGGATTTGAGATTAGACATAAAATTATTTAGTCATTAAAGAGCAGGCTGTGGAGTCCTACAGAGCTGGGTTTGAGTGCTGAGATGATGCCTTCTTTTCCATGTAGTCATAGCCCTTTTAGCTTCATTCTATTCATCTGGAAGATGGAGATAATATCCACATCATTGTGACAACAGGGTGATGAGCATGTAAACCCCATAGTGCAGTGTCTAATGTGTAAGAAATAGAAGAAGGGGATGAGGAAATACTGTTATCAGACAGGCAGCTTTGCCATCATGCTGAATTGGTCCCCCTAAATGCTCATAGTTATTCAACTGGAAAATTTGGAAAGCAGAAGGCATATGAGAGAAATCCTTTTCTCCTCATGTAGAATAAAGTAAATAAATTCCCTTCTAATTAAAATTGGCATCTTCTTAATAAAAACCTTCAATGATGAATCATTTTCAACTTGAAAATCTTATTTCTTTAACAGAAAGTCATGACTTATAAAAATATCTGACACTTCCACCAATCCCAAATACATTGAGAGATATTTGTCCATTTTGTTTACTCTTATGAATAATGGCATGAATCTTAGTGAGATTTCTTCTGTAGATATGTAGAATTACTCATATGGGAAACTTTATAGTATGTAAAATGTTTGTGATGTTTAATTATTTTGTACAACTCCAAAGTTGAAGATATATTTGGAAACTGTATAAAACGTACAGTCAACTCTATCAACCCTACACAGATAGAAGTGGGGTGCTTGGAGAGTAACAATTTCTTGAGTCCATAGAACCAGTCAATATAAAGAATATAGATAAAATAAGTGGTAAGAGGCCTTATATATAACAATTTGTTTGGCCATATTCAGGATGTCAGCTGGCTTTAAAACCATTTAAACATACAGCAAATTATTCTAAATTTGCATATCTAAAAAACTGATCTAATAGGATACAATCCCATATAAATACAAAGATATGCACATGTGTATTTAGATAAGCTTAATTTTGGGGTTTTGTGTATTTGTATTTATGTATATGTATGTGTGTGTCTAATGCTCTGTGTTTGGCTGTGTACCTAAATGTGTACATCATATTTACTTTATTATTGATTAATAGGAATGTGTGATATATTTTATTATTGCAATATTATATAGCAGAAATATATTTTAGTAAAATATAAAGAATGTTTTGAATTCTGAGGTGTGTGGTTTGTGAATTGTGAAATACACTTTTCATTCTGTTGAAGCCAGGCATGCCTTACATCTAAAAGAGAATTCTATAGTAGATTGCCGCTTTGTTGTTAGAAACTAGGAATTCTGGGCAGCTCATTAGGCAGGCAACATGGGTGCTTTGCACAGTGTCTGGCTGTGAAATCAGATTTGGATCCTTCCTCACTCACTGGGCTTCCCTCCCAGGTTTTCTGATCAGAAAATTGAAGGCCAGCTGCTGCCTGTCATTACCAAGCTCAGTGAAAGTCAACATGGAGCTGGAAGCAGGATCGGGGCTGATGGGGCACTGTCCCCCACTACATCCAGTGGGTCAACTAGGGAGGGCTTTGCTAATGCTTCTTAGAACTTGTTGAATATTATTCCTGCTCTAAAGCAGCTCCAGAAAGGTAAAACATCCATTTCAGAATGTTATGATGCTGTGGATATATGCCATATCTGAGTACTTTGTGAACAAAGTTTGCAAAGAAAGAATGGACATTGTTTGGTCTCATCTAAGCCTTATTTTGGTTGATTAGAGGGACTTTGTGTCCCTCTGAAACTCTAATGGAAGTAGCTCCCTTCCATTTACCTTTCCTACAGAGATCCAAATGTGCTCAACCAATCCATTTTATAATATAGAAAAGCCTCAAGGGGGGATTTATTTTCTAACCTCCCTTAATGAAGATAATCAGATTATGCCCTGTAGCCAAACAGTTGTTCCTAGTCATTTGGTCTAATATCTTGTTTGATGTTGCTACATGTGCTGTACTTGTTTGCATACGTTAAATTGCTAAACTATCCTAAATTCCTCTAAATGTTTTGGCTGAATGATTTCTTCTGGCATCTGATCACCCAGGTTGCCCATGTACTGGGTTTTCTGAATTTGCCGTACTTTTATCAAACTATTTCATACAGTGTCATATTTTTTTGTTTAGAAAGCCCATTAAACGAAAAGAAAATGCTGACATTTGAATGGAAAGGCCAGAGGTTTTTGGAAATGCCAGAGGAATTCTCAAATATCCTTTCTCAATGGCCTAGACAATTGGGATCTAATTCTTCTTGGGCAGCAGATGGAGGTGGTAGAAACTGAGCTTCTAAATGGCATGAGTCTCTGAGTTAAAGGGCTTGGTGCTGTGCCATGAAAACAGCCCTGCTTTTTTTCAGTCTGAAACAAGGATGGAAGCCAGCTTTCAAAGACTGTGCCTTTGAGAGGAAAGAGAAACCCACATTGCTCTTGAGTGTCCAGTAATGATCATAGTTGTGTAAAACAATGGATCTGCTGAAAAAGAGCACCATTGTGATACCAAAGCTATTTACACTTAACTCTCTGATGTGTTTGTGTCTGTGTGTGTGCATGCACATTTTTCTCCCTTAAGGCTTTTT
>PVKH010004032.1:0-23979 GCA_004027955.1 Chaetophractus vellerosus
CTTACCTCTTGATTTTGAAGCAAGAGAAAATAAATGGCTGTTACTCCATCTGAATTTACTTTCCATTTCTCCTGAAAATGCTGGAGTTAAAAAACAAGATTATGTATTTTCCAATTCCATGGGTGTTTCAGAAATTTATTTTTGTTATAGAAGCTGTAGGTTTACAGAAAAATTATGCATAAAATAAAGAGATCCCATATATCTTCCCTCTTATACACACAGTTTTCCCTATTATTAGCGTTTTGCATTAGTGTGGTGCCTTTCTTACAATTGATGAAACAATATTATTACCATTATACTGATAGCTATAGTCATAGGTTACATTAGGGTTCACTGTTTGTGTTTTACAGTCCTGTGGGGGTTTTTTTGTTCAAGTAACATATATTACAACCTAAAATTTCCCCTTTTAATAATTTTCAAATATATAATTCAGTTCTGTTAATTACGTTCACAGTGTTGTTACCATCACCACTAACCATTACCAAAACATTTTCATCAGACTAAATAGGAACTCTGCACAGCTGAAGTATTAACTCTACATCCCCTACCCCAACCCCAGCCCATGGTAACCTGTATTCTAGTTTCTGACTCTTTGTATTTTCTCATTCTACTTATTTTATATCAGTGAGATCATACTTTTTTTTGTCCTTCTGTGTCTGGTTTATTACACTCAATATGACATTTTCAAGCTTTATCCATGTTATCACATGTATCAGAACTTCTGTAAATTATCTGGCAGAATAATATTCCATTGTATATATATACCACCTTTTGTTGGTCCATTCTTCTGTTGATGGACACTTGGGTTGCTTCCATCTTTTGGAAAATGTGAATAAGGCTGCTATGAACGTCAGGAGTTTAAATATTTGCTCCATTCCTTGCTTTCAGTTCTTTTGGATATATACCTGCAATGGGATTACTAGATCATATGGAAGTTCTACTTAACTTTCTGAGGAACCACCAAACTGTCTTCCAAAGCAACTGCGCTATTTCACATTCCAACAACAGTGTACAAGTGTTCCTGTTTTTTCACGTCCTCTCCAACACTTATTATTTTCCATTTTTTAAAATATTACCTACTCTAGTTGATGTGAAACAGTATCTCATTGTGGTTTTGATACGCATTTCTCTAATGGCTAAGGTTGTGGAGCACCTTTTCCTGTGCTTTTTTGCCATTTGTATACCTTCTTTGAATGTCTATTGATGTCTTTTACCCATTTTTAATTGGGTTGTCTTTTGTTGTTGTTTTTGTTGTTTTATTTATCTTTTCTGGATATTAAACCCCTTTCTAATATTTATCCCCATTCTGTAGTTTGTCTTTTTACTTTCATGAGAAAGTCCTTTGATGCATGAAAGTTTTTAATTTGGTAAAGTCCTAGTTATCTATTTTTTCTTTTGTTGTGCATGCTTTTGGTATGAAGTCCAAGAAACCATTGCCTAACACAAGATTGTGAAGATGTTTCCTGTATTAGTCAGCTAAAGGGGTGCCTTCACAATATATACCAATAATTGGTTGGTTTTTATAAAGGGTATTTATTTGGAGTAGAAGCTTACAATTACCAGGCCACAAAGCATAAATTTCTACCCTCACCAAAGTCCACGTGTTGGAGCAAGACAGCTGCCGATGTTTGCCAGGGTTCAGGCTTTTTGGGTTCTGCCCTTCCCAGGGCTGCAGCTGTACACTGTCAGGCAAACGGCTCACTTATCTTCTCCTGGGGCCTCCTCTCCAGCATCAGAACTGCTTCTCAAATCTTCTGCCTTGGATTTTATACTTGAGACCACACCCACTGAGGGGTGGGGCTCAATGCCCTACTGACAGTCAACGCCTTAATCATAACCCAATCATGCCCAGATGAACAGATCAGTTTACAAGCATGATTCAATATCCATTTTTGGAATTCATAATTACATAAAACTGTCAAACCATTATACTTCCCTATGTTTTCTTATAGAAATTTTATGGTTTTGGTTCTTAATTTAGGTCTTTGATCAATTTTGAGTTAATTTATGTGTATGGTGTTAGGCAGGGGTCCACTTTCATTTTTTTGCATATGTATACCCAGACTTCCTAGCACCATTTCTTGCACATACTATTCTTTACCCATTGAGTGGACTTGGCACCTTTGTTGGAAATAAATTCACGGTTCCTCAGAAGGTTAAGCATAAAACTACCATATGACTCAGCAATCCCACTTCAAGTATAAACCCAAATAGTTAAAAGTAGGGACATGAACAGATATGCACACCAATGTTCATAGTGGCATTATTCACAAATGCCAAAAGATAGAAGCAACCTAAGTGTTCCTCAACAGATGAATGGATAAATTTGGAATGTGGTATGTACATGCAATGGAATATTATCCAGCCAGCTATAAAATTGACTGAAGTTCTGGTACATGCAACAATGTTGGTGAACCTTGAAGACATCATTTTGAGTGAAGTAAGCCATACTTTAAAGGACAAATATTGAATGATCTCACTTCTATTAAATAATTAGAATAAAAATATAGTAAAGTCAGAATCTAGAATATAGGTTACCAAGGCCGAGGTGGGGAGCATGTAGATAATGAGGAGTTAATGATTCAGTTGTACAGAGTTTCTGTTTGATATGATGGAAAAGTTCTGGTAATGAATAGTGGTGATAGTAATATAACATGTGAGCGTAATTAACAGCACTGAATTGTACATTTGAAAGTGGCTAAAAGGGGAAATTTTTGGTTATAAATATGTTACAAGAACACAATTTAAAAAAAAAAACAGGCCTGTATAACACAAACAGTGAACTCTTAATATAAACCATGGACTATGGTTAACAATACAATTATAAAAATATTCTTTCACGAATTGCAACAAATGTACCACACTAATGCAAGGTGTTACTAATAGAGTGATATACCAGAACTCTGTATTTAATGCATGATTTTTCTGTAAACCAAAAATTTCTCTAATAAAAAAAATTGCCATAGATATTATGAGGATTATTTGTAAACTCTGAATTTGATTACATTAGCCAATATGTTATGCCTTGTGCCAGTACCAGTCTCTTTTGCTATAGTTTTGTACTAAGTTTTAAAATAGAGAATTGTGAATCCTCCAACTTCTCCAACTTTGCTCTTCTTTTTCAAGATAGTTTTGGCTATTCCAGACCTTTACCCTTCTGTATATATTTGCTGATTAGCTTTTCCATTTCTACAAAAAAGGCTGTTGGAATTTTGATTGGGATTGCATTCAAGCTTTAAATCATTTTGGATGGAATTTATATCTTAACCATATTTAGTCTGCTAGTCCATGAACGTGGAAGATCCTTCCATATACGTAGGTCTTCATTGATTTCTTTTAACAATGCTTTCTATTTTCCTATGTATAACTCCTTTACATCCTTGGTTAAATTTATTATCCTAGATATTTGATTCTTTTATTTCTATTATAAAGATATTTTTTCTTGATTTACTTTTCAGATTATTCATTACTAGTATATAGAATTACTACTTATATTTGCATGTTGATCTTGTACCTTACTACTTTGTTCATTTCACTTATTAACTCAGTAGCTTTGTTGTAGATTTTTCAGGATTTTCAATATATAGGATTATGTAGTCTGCAAATAGAGAATATTTTATGACTTCCTTTCCTATTTGAATGCCTTTTATTTCTTTTTCTTGCCTAATTGCTCTGAATAGAACTTACAGTATAAAGTTGAATAAACAGTGGTGATAGTGGGCATCCTTGTCTTGTTCCTGATCTTAGAGGGAAAGCTTTCGGTCTTTCACAATTGTAGATGATGGTAGCTGCAGGATTTTCCTATGTGCCCTTTCATGTTATGGAAGTTTCCTTCTATACCTATCTTTCTGACTGTTTTTAGCAAGGAGTGCTAGATTTTGACAGATGCCTATTCTGCATCAGTTTTTCCTTTTTTCTATTAATGTTCCACATTACATTAATTTATTTTATGTTGAGCCATCCTTGCATGCTATGAGTAAATCCCACTTGATCATGTTGTATAATTCTTTTTTGTGATATTGTATTCTGTTTGCTAGTATTCTGTTGAGGATTTTTCCATCTTATTCATAAGGGATATTGGTTGTGTAATTTTATTTTCTTAGGATAACTCTATCGGGCTTTGGTATTAGGATATTAGCCTCAGAGAATGAGAGTTAGAAAATGTTCCCCACTCCTAAAGTCATGGAGTAGTTTGAACAGGATTGGTATTAATTTGTCTAGGAATGTTTGGTAAAATTCACCAGTGAAACCTGGTGATTTTCTTTGTTGGAATATTTTTAATTAATGATTCAGTCTCTTTATATGTTATTGATCTTTGAGCTCTATTTATTCTTAGAGTAGGTAATTTGTTTATTTCCATGAGTTTGACCATTTATTCTAGGTTTTTAAGTTGCTGGAGTACAGTTATCCATAGTAGCTTCTTAAAATCCTTTCTTTTTCTGTGGGATCCATAGTAATGTCCTCTTTTTCATTTTTTATTTTAGTTATTTGTATCTTCTCTCTTTTTTTCTTTGTCAGTCTAGCTAAAGGTTTCTCAATTTTATTAACCTTTTCAAAGAACCAAAGTTTGGTAACATTAATTATCTCTATTGTTTTATATTCTCTGTTGGTTTATCTTTGCTCTAATATTTGTTCTTCTTTTTCTTCAGTTCACTTTGGGTTTAGTTTATTCTTCTTCTTCTAGATCCTCCAGTTGTGAGATTAGCTGTATGATTTGAGATATTTCTTTTTCAATGCAAGGTTTTAGAACTATGAAATTCCCTCTCAGCCTTGCCTTTGCTGCATCCCATAAGTTTGGTATGTTGTGTTTTCATTTACATTAACTTCAGCATATTTCTTAATTTCCCTTGTGATTTCTTCTTTGACACATTGGTTGTTTAAGAGTGTATGTCATTTAATTTCCACATACTTGTGACTTTTCCAATTCTTCCTCTTCTTTTTATTTCTAGTTTTATTCCATTTTGTTCAGAAAAGATATATTGTATGATTTCAATTATACCTTTGTACCACTTTTGTCCCTCAATTCTTCCATTAATGCCACTTTACTATCTATTTGATTTTTGTTAGTGTACCATTTTGAATCCTTTCTTATTTCTCCTCTGTTTAATTTTCTCTGATATTTTCTTTGTGAAAACCATGACCTTAAATTTTCCATCCTAAATCTATAACAGTCACATTTATTCTGATACCAAATTAACTTCAATAGCATACATAAACACTTTCGAAACCCCTCCAACCTCCCCACCTTTTGTTGTACTTGTTAGAATTATATCTTTATACATTTTATGTCCAAAACTATAGATTTCACATTACTTTTTATGCATTTGTATTTTTATTCCTCTTCAATCACTATCTAGTGTCCTTTCCTCTCAGTCTGAAGAATTCCCTTTAGCATTTTTTATAGTGCAGGTTAGAGTGCTAATGAACTCCCTCAACTTTTGTATATCTGGGAATGTTTTTTTTATCTCACTCATTTTTGAAAGATAATCTCACCAGATATAAAATTCTTGGCTGCTAATTGTTTTCCTCCAGCACCTTATTTTTTCCCACTGCCTTCTTGCCTTCATGGGTCCTGATGAGAAATAGGCACTTCGTTTTATTTGGGCTACCTTGTACATAACACATTGCTTGTCTCTTGCAGCTTTCAGGACTCTCTTCTTGTCCTTGGCATTTGACAGTTTGACTACTGTATGTCTGGGTATGGTTCTCTCTGAGTTTATCTTGTTTGAGAGTCTTTGGTGGTTCATGATTATATATATTCATGGTTTCCATAAAATTAGGGAGGTGTTCTGCCATTTTTTTTAATATTCCTTCTGCCCCTTGCTCTTTTCTCTTGTTAGGAATACCATAATGGATATCTTGATCATCTTCATGGTGTCCCATAGATCTCTTAGGCTCTAGTCACTCTTTTTCTTTCTTTTTCCTTTCTGTTCCTCAGCCTGAATCATTTCAATTGTCTTGTCTTCAAGTTCACTAATTCTTTCTTCTGCCAGCTCCAGTCTGCTGTTGAAATCCTTTGGGGAATTTTCTATTCATTTATTATTTTCTTTGACTCAGTATTTCTATTTTAAATTTTCTGTCTCTTTATTGAGACTCTTATTGTCCATGCATCATTTTCCTGATATCCTTTAGTTCTTTATCCATGTTTTCCTTTATCTACTTGAGCATATTAGAGATCATTTTTATAAAGTCTTTGTCTTATATGTCCAAAGTCTTGGATTCTTTATTGATGGTTTCTGAATTTTTATCATCCTCCTTTGGATGGGCTATCATTTTGCATGTCTTTGTCTTGTAATCTTTTGTTACACACTGTATATTTTAATATATTATTGTGTTAAATCTGGGATTTAGTCCCTAAGCCGTCTCTTTCTTAAGTTTATATCCAGCTCATGAAATGACAGAGGATTCCTTGAGTGCCATGAACTAACAAAAACCAATACAAACCACCATTCACAATCTTTGTAAATTGGCTCAGCATTTGCTGGTGCTCTCCTTCAGAATGTAGGCCTCCTATCAAAAAGATAAACCTGAGGCAAAAGTGGAGTGCAGGGTCCTCTCTGTCTTTTCTGAGCCTGTATCTTGTTCTGAGCTTGTGCTTACTTATGGCCTTAGAAATTCTCTATTTACATGAATCCTCATATCCCCTCCATTCCCTTTAAAATAGACTCCCCCCACGTTTTTGGTGCTCAAATGTATGTCTTAAAGCTGGTATACTTTGTCCCATGGCCCATGGCAAGAAATGGATGCCCACATAGTATATATCATGCAAAAGTCATAGATCAAGCAAATTAACTGCTAGAGAAAATGTATTTTAGTCTCCTATCTTGGCAGACATATCTTTAAAAATAATCAGGGTGTCCCAGTTCGAATTTAGAATTCTTAGACTTCTCAGAGTTCTGTGCTTGAACTTGACCTACCCTTAACCTACTGCCAAGTCCCATTGCTCACCCCTTCTATTCCTACCCCTTAGTTCTTGTCCTCAATCTCCAGGAACCTTGTACACATATTCAAACTCTACCTGCCTCCACTTGGATCTGGGAGTTTAAGTGTATAACTGAAATGATCTCTTCACAGTTCCTTGAATATAGAACATTCCTATTAATTCTGTGTGACTAATTGTGACTTGGTTTTGGTGACATTTCATTTTCTATACAGACCTTCTGCACCTTCCAATGTTTTTGACATCATGGCATTGCTGATATAATAAATGTGTACTAGTAAAAAGATGGGAAGAAATCACATTTCTTTTTTAAATGAACTTTGCCTTTTGGAAATAAACATATTTTATTCTGTCCCTGTAATATTTAACCACTTGTTATGGACAGTATTTATTCCCATCTTTCAGTAATTGTCTTATATGTTTTTCTAAGTGATAACCCTGTCCCCTTATGCCAGTAAACACATATACATGATATCTGGCCTTTCTACTGTTGGTTGGGAAAATCATAAACCCTAACTGAATTGGTACATTCCTTCTATGATACTACATTATTTACTCCAAATAATAAACTGGATTTTTCACCCTCATCACCCAGCACTTATAGTGCCTAAAACTGTGACTTTCAGTTTCAATATGGGGTTCTTTGCCAGTGATGATTAATTACATTGACAAGTCTCTCTCAGACCTTGTTGTCCTGTTTCATGTTCTTTCAGGAATTACTCCTTGCATCTTTAAGCTCTGTCAAATTCTGAGAAAGAATTTCCTATGTACCACATAGTTAATAATTTTAAGTCACACCATAGAAATTTTGATGAATATCCATCCAATTGGAGTCACTGGGTGTGGTGAAAAACACAAAGATAATCTACTTTGTTTTATAGAATGTAGAAAAAATTTTACTCATTTCCATTGTGATATCAAACTTTCTTCTGCCCATAATAACAAGTGTAGTACAATCATCTCCAAACAATAATTAATAAGTACATAGATGTATGTTTGTTTCAGAATATTAAACGACTAAGGAAAGGACACGTGTATTAATTGTATTTCACAGGATGCCTTATAAAATGAGGGCATTTAATGAACACTGTTTATTGCTGCCCACCCCCACTCAGCCTCCACTCTGTGACTTCAAAGGGAAGAAAAATTCCCATTATCTCTATTGTTGGAGAAGGATACTTGTTATTCCAAATATGAAATTAAAGAGAACTAATTAACCCAAGTCTCCTAACTTTGAAGTTAAAGGATTGAGTGTTCTCTTTACAAACTAACTTTTTTAATTTTAAAATCCACATTGGGTTTTATTTAGAACATGCTACATTCTCTGATAGACCAGATAGGGTGCTGCAACAAGATACCCACAAATAGAATGGTTTAATCAAGATACTCACATAATAGTACAGGTGGGCAATCCATTCTGGGGCTGGTATGGTGACTCCACCATGTCAGGGACCCAGGCTTGGCGAGCTTCAACAAGTGCTCCCATCCTGAG
Source organism: Chaetophractus vellerosus (assembly GCA_004027955.1). NCBI lineage: Eukaryota > Metazoa > Chordata > Mammalia > Cingulata > Chlamyphoridae > Chaetophractus > Chaetophractus vellerosus. The sequence goes on from PVKH010004032.1 coordinate 8,433, forward strand.
GTCCAGAGTAGCTACTTCAGGTCCCACCATTTTGTTCCCATGCCATCCAGAGGAGAAGAGGAGAGGAAATGGTGGTCAGCCCTTAGCTGGGAAAATGGGGAAGGTTCTACAACTAAGGGAAGAAGGTGAGAATGGATGTCTGAGGGCACAAGTGGTCTCTGTTGCATATTACAACGTAATTATGCTGCATTCTAAATAGCATTTGCATTTAATATTAGGCCTAGGAAGAAGATGTGCTTGAGTAGAGCAAATGGAATTGGCATCATTCTACTTGGAGACCTAATCTATATAAGATACTTTGAGGTCTTATTGTGCAACAACAATAGATAGTCTTAAGTAGGTGCTGGGCACTAACCTAAGTACTTTATGTGGATTATTTTACATGATACTCAGAATAATCCAATGATCTTGGAGTCCCCTTCCCCTGCCATTCCATAGGTGAAGAAAGTGAGGCATGGAGAGGCTAAATAACCTGCCTACCAGCACAGAATTAATAAGTGGTGGAGCAAATACTTGAATCCAGACATTCTGATTGCAGGGCTTTCCTCTCAAACTACTTCCTTTCCAGCCACCACTTGGGGTTTTCTGCTGCCTTTTGAAATTGGATTGAAGGAAAGATTCCCTAAATAATAATGCTTTGGATTTAGATGAAAATTTAAAAACAAACAAACAACAAAGCCTAAAACATACTCTAAAGCATTTGTTTCTTTCAGGGTTTCAGCTTGAAGTGCTGTTTTATTTCTAATAGCTTGGTAGATAGTAAGGAGGTATTCTGTGTTTATGCTTTATAAATGAAATCCAGCTTCATCTCAGGTATTAGACAAAAAAAATTTAAAAACAGTTACAAAAACAGATTTGATATAAATATGATACATTTACTACACACGGGAAAATAATTCTCTTGGATTATTAAATCTGAGAATTTATGCTCTGAACTTCAAGAGTGGTTAACAACAATGCAATGAACTCAACCAGGACACCTAGTTGGGAGCTGATGATGGACGACGGATATGCAGGGGAATCCAGAGAGCCTGCAGCTGCAGGCAAGATAATCCCTTCCGTCGTGTCCATGGGATATAAGCCCCCTCTCACTTGGTGGTGGAGGGGACATCACCATCCCAGACTCCTTGGGATTGGGGGGAAAACTATGGACTAGAATGGACTTGTTAGTGTCCTGCTATAGATTTGTGATATACACAATGGAAGAAATTGCAAAATTATGTGGAGCCAGGGTCACTGGACACTTTGGGAGCAGGGTGAGGGAAGAGCAATTGTAATGCGGGGTTTTATTTTGGGACCTGGGTATTGTCTTGGGTGATGCTGCAATGGAGGATGTAGGCCATTTTGTATCATCATGTATCATTCGGAAATGTAAAAAAAAAAAAAGAGTGGTTAACAAATGATTTAGATAAACCCAGATAATATGTCAGACCACTTTTTAATCAAGGTGACCTGAAAAAACAAGTCCATCCCAGCATTTGGAGGTTAATCTCATATTCAGATCATTTAGGTGATTATTTTATCCTATATACTTTTAATTGTAATTAAATTATCACATCTATTAAATAAAAGAATTTTAGAGTGTTAAAATAAACACATGAAATCAAACAGTTTACAGAGTGAGAAGTTCAACATTTGCATGTCCCCCCTCCCTTTACTTGGCTTTGGCCAAAGCAGCATGTGATACAGGTAGTGTTTCAGTGACCACTAAGCCTACTAACTTAAATATTTTTGGCAGTCTTATTAAGTTTAATATGTAGATTATTTACAAAGTGTGAAAGGCCATCTTGAACTTGATATTGCTTACGTTTTCACCAGTTAGGCAAGCGGGAAAAATCAAAGTCATGGTAGCAAACATCTGGCTTAAAAGATTGAGTGTGACTGGGTGGACTGAGCAGATATAACAGGTAAGGCATTATAGTAGCTCAGAACAATACTAGGTTTCTTACCAGAGAATAGCTATTAGCCTTAGAAGAGCTGGGGAAACAGTGTTCAGCATAGATGAATTCTTTTTCTCATGTAGAAGCTATAGAGATCTTGAAGTATATGGCATCCAAAGAAAACATTTTATTTCTTTGCATGATAGGAGGATAAATATGTCACTGGAAACAATTTGAAGCATTTTCTTGAACAAAAATTTCATAGGGAAATTTCATTCCCTCCATTTAACAAAAATATTCTGAATGATACTGTTTAACCGTTCTTGACCATTATAAGACTCCTTGTAAAATGAAGAGGAGAAGGAAATAGTGGACTTCATGGCTTTTAGGATTAACATGGAGAATAAATGAGGTAAAAAATGCATGAAACCAGAAATGTCAAAGAACCCTCATGTAATTTTCTAAAAATAAACCTCAGACCTATGAAATTTTTACAACTTATACTGATCTGTCTTGGGATAAAATGTATTCAGAAACCTTGGCAAAACACATAAGGAAAATTTTTTGGTTTGTTTAAAATACTAAAGCAAATTTTGACATTATTAGGACAGACTAATCAAAATTTCTAATTATATAGTTACCACAACAGTGGAGGCACCTGGCAAGAAAAGCTGCTGAATATTTTCTTTTAAAGAGTGATTGTTGGAGTTCTATGACAATATTACTCTATCACTGTGTACAATACAAACTACTTATAACTTTTATATTGAGCATTGAGGAAACCAAGACCTTGAGGTCATTTAAAAACAGCATTAATAATAGTACATATTTACTGAACATCCCAAATGATATGTAATCCTGCACCTTCAGAGCACAAAAGGCCCTGTGCAATTCATCCATTGCTTCTCTAACCTCACATCTCACTGCCTTCAGTCACCATTCACTGAACTCTGGTCATCTTGAAAATGTAGTTATCTCAGGGGTTATGCTCTTCATCGTCTTAGGGCTTTTAGGTATTGTTTTATTTTTCTGAGAGCTGCCAAAGCAATAAACCTGAAGAGGGTCAGCTTTTACAATGCGGATTATTAGTTTAAGAGCTTACAGTTCTAAGGCCATGGAAGTGTTCAATCAAGGCATCATCACAAGAACCTTTCTACCCAAGCTGCAGCTGTGGACGATTAGGCACATGGTAGTTCCCGCTTGTCTCTCCCATCCTCCAGGCCTGGTGGCCTTCAGCATCCCGCTGCTGGGTCTGTGGCTTTTCTCCCTCCCAGGTTCGTTGATTTCAACTTCTGGAGACTTCCCTCTATCTCCATAGTGTTTTGTTTTATTGTGTTGTGTGTTTTTTTTTTAATGTATCTGTAGCAATTGGGCAGTTTGATGTAATTATGAATTCCAAAAATAGATATTGAATCATGCTTGTAAACTGGTCTGCTAATCTGGTCATTATTAAGTTATGATTAGGGTGTTAACTGGGCCATATCAATAGGCCCTTGGTGCGTGGGGGAATCGAAGATAAAAGACATGGCAAAGGACAGCGTTGGAGCAGTTCTGATGTTGGAGTTCTGCTGAGGAAGGAGAGAAGGCCCCAGGAGAGAGACAAGCCATTCACCCAAGAGTTCACAGCTAGCCTTGAGAGATGCAAAGCCTAGAGAGCCTCATAATCTACAGCTGACCTTGTGGAGGAAACAGAAGAACTATGCCCAGAGAGAAGCACAGCCCTGGGAAGAGAGGAACCCAAGAAGCCTGAACCCTGTCAAATGTCGGCAGCTGTCTTGCTCCAACACATGGCAATGGACTTTGGTGAGGGAAGAAACTTACACTTGATGGCCTGGTAACTGTGGACTTCTACCCCAAATAAATACCCTTTATAAAGACCAACTGACTTCTGGTATTTTGCATCAGCACCCCTTTGGCTGACTAATACAGTATCTGTCGCTTTTTATTCCTTCATTTCTTATAAAACTCCAATAAGAGAATTAAGACCCACTCCGGGTCACACAGTCTAATCTAAGGTCCTTAATTGAAGTGATTTAATCAAAAGATCCCACCTACAATACATTTACACAAAGGAATGGATTAGCTTTAAGAACAGGATTTTCTGGGGTCCACAAAAGCTTCAAACTGCCACAAGTACACTGCTCCCTTGGCCTGAAATACAACTCCCTACTTCACCGTCTGCACAGAGTTAAAATTTCCTTAGAAAATCTCTTGGTTACCAAGCCATAGTCTCTTAGTAAGTCCAATACTGTCAGCATTTATAGATAGACTATCTTGCTGCTATTTTGTTTGAATACCGAAGTGGTTGGTTTGCTTTTAGGCATCCTATTTTAGAATTCATCATCTTCATAAACACCAGAATCATCATCAGGAACTGAATCAAAGTAAGAGAAAAGAAGACTTGCATTTCTCACCACATGCTCTCCCCAGGTTTCATGCTCATTAAGTAGCACAGCAAACAGCAGACTCACACTCAGTGTTTAAATTGTTCTCTCTCTCTCCCCTCTTTTCCTCTCTCTATATTGTCAAATTTATATAATATAAATACATAACATTGAATACATACAAAATAAACCCACTGTGTAGCACATACACTGCATCACAACTGTACTTTTACTTGTCGGTATCTCTTTTAGGCCATTATATTGTACAAGTCAGGGCTCTTTCCTTTTCACATAACATGTACACTGTTCGAGTTTGTTGAATGAGCAAATACAGAAATAAATGTACAAATCATATTAACCAAAATAATCTTTGTTTTTAATTATTAAATTTTGTCAACATGCCGACCATAAAGTAAATTTCATAAGTGATCCCATTTGCTACTTTAGGGTAATCAAATGGTCACACTATAGATTTTCTTAGTGAACTAATAGAACATTATTGCCTTTATCTTTTGGCCCCAAATTGTCTAATCAATTAGGTGATATTCTTTTGCTGATTTTCCACTTAATTGATGTATTAGCTAGCACTTTAGTGTTACGGGATGACATTTTTTTTCCATCTATCCAATCAATAATATTAGACCTAATAGTGTTATGATTTTCCCTGTCCATTGAATCATTCCCATCTTCACAAAAACAAATTCTGATTTCACACATCTATAAAAAAATAGATAACCTCCCCTAATCCTATGTGACCCTCCAAAAACTACCTCTCAATCATAACTGGCCGCCTTTAAATAGTCACAGGAGCTATCTCCATTTTTTTTTTTTTATTATATATCCCCCCGCCCCCTTTCTGCTTGGCGGCCTTGCCTGCTCGCAGGCGTCTTGTCCTGCTCACAGGCGGCGGGGGCTTGCCCTGCCCATGGCGGCTTTGCCCTGCCATGGCAGCTTGCCTTCTCAAGGCGGTCTGCCCACTCAAGGAGGCCCCGGGAACCGAACCCAGGGTCTCCCATGTGGTAAACCGGCGCTCTACCAATTGATCTACAGCCGGCCCCTATCTCCATTTATTTACTTCTCATTCTCTCTTTTGACTGGTACTTCCATGCAGGTTTCCAAACATCCTGCTTCACTGAATCTACTCTTGAAGTCATCGAAGCCCATGGAGCCAAGCACTGCCATCACTTATGTGTGTTTTTCTTCTACTCTCAGCAGTAACCAACACATTGAACTTTATACTTCCTGAAACATTTTCTTCTGGCTTCTGCACCTTTTGCACCATCATACTTAAGTGGTTTTCCTCATACTTTAAAGTATCTTTCTTTTTCGCCTCCTTAACAGCCTTTATTTTATTCTGGATCTCTAAATGTGAGAATAACCTGGTCACCATCCTGTTTACTCTTTTCATCTCTTCCTATACTCCCCCTATAGGTCACTACACTTAGTACTATAGATTTTAATCTCATCTACATACCAATATATCCGGTCTATCTACCTATCTATATATTTCTTCCTTGCTTTGGCCTCTTTCTCATTGTCTAGTCTCATACATACACTTTTACTTTACTCTCTACTGGCTGTTTAGGAAGCCTCCCCAACATCCAAAATAAAACTCTTAATTCTAACCACCCACAATGTCTTCCTCTCCCTTTATGGTAATTGTCACTACCATTCAACTAGTTGTTCTAACTAAAAACCTAGGAGATATGATTTATTCTTTTTTCCTGAACCACTTACATGTGATAGAGCAAGTCCTGTCAGCTCTACTTTAAAATATAATAAAAACCCACCCTCCTATCTCCATTGCCATGTTCTCTAATGTAAGCAACCTTCTTAGGCAAGGAAGTAGCCTTCCAGTTCTCCCTGCTTCCACTACTAGCCCCTCCAATTCATTCTTTAAACAACAGCACGAGTAATCTTTTGAAAGTCTAAATTTGATCATAACCTTCCTCTGTAGCATCTCCTCACTCAGTACAAAAGCCAGGCTGCTTCCCAACAGCTCTTATATCCCCAAGTCCTTTCACCTCTTCTACTTCGTCTCCTCAAACTCTTCTCCATCCATCTTACCCTCGCCTTCCATAGGTTTCTCAGACAAACCAAGGCAAGTCATTCCCTTCTTAGGGCCTCGTACTTGCTCCTTCTGCCTGCAATATCCTTTCTTCAGATATTAACATGGCTGAGCCGTCTCTTCCCAGCTGATCTTCTGCAGAGCCAGTCTCTTGTGCTTTGTTTTTTGTCATGATTATCAATATCTCAAAATATCATGTGTTTTGGTTAGCCAAAGGCGTGCCTTTTGAAATATACCAAAGATTGGTTAGTCTTTATAAAGGGTATTTATTTCGGGTAGAAGCTTACAGTTACCAGGCCACAAAGCATAAATTTCTTCACATACCAAAGTCCACGTGTTGGAGCAAGATGGCTGCCAACGTCTCCAGGGTTCAGGCTTCCGGGTTCCTCTGTTCCCGGGGCTGCGTTTCTCTCCGGGCTTAGCTTCTGTTTCCTTCATGAGTTCAGCTGTAGACCATGAGGCTTTCTATGCTTTGCGTCTCTCCACAAGGCCAGCTGTAGACTATTGGGCGAACGGCTCACTCCAGCATCAGACTATCGGGCGAACGGCTCACTCCAGCATCAGAACTGCTTTTCAAGTCTCCTTCTCCAAAGCTCTGCTCTCAATCTGCTTCTCTCATCCTGCTTTTCTCAATCTGCTTGCTCTGCTGCCTGCTGCCTGTCTAGCCTTTTATACTTGAGACCACACCCACCGAGGGGTGGGGCTCAACGTCTCACTGACGTGGCAGTTAACACCCTACTCATAACTTAATCATGCCCAGATGAACAGATTAGTTTACAAACATAATCTAATCTATATTTTTGGAATTCATAATTAAATCAAACTCAAACCATTACATCATGTAATTTATTTTTTCACTTGTTTATAGTATGTTCTCTACTGTCTTATCACTACTGCATCTCCAGCACCTAGAAAAATGCCTAGTTTTTAAGTGCTTGGTGCTTAATGAGTAGTTGCAGAATGAATTAAATCATTGAGATGTTTGCAAATATAACATACTTCCCTAAAAACACCAAGAGAGAAAGAATTCATATGTAAATGTAATACATTTTAGAACATTCTTTGAGAGAAAGTTTGTTCTAAATCATAAGTAAAATGCCATTCACAAAATGTTATGGATTTTTAACATGTTTATGAATAGATAATATAAAATATATTAGTTTTCTAAATCTTTTGCCCTGTGTACAATACTTGGGATGCAGTTTCAAATCAAATTTTCATATCATAATTCTGTAAGAGATTACATGTCTTTATAAGATTATTATATACAAATAATTATTAAAGAATGATGACATTCTTAATAAACTTTACAGTATTTTTCTAATATTTAATGATTTTGAATGCATTATATTGATATATAGTGCATATATGTAATAAATATTTGTTTTATGATTACAGTGTATATAGAGAGATAGATACAGATAATTATATACATTTGGACTATATAGAATATATGTGATTTAATTTAAAATTAACTTAGTGAGACCATATGAGAATGCATATATGAAAATATCTGAAAATAAACCATTGCTTTATTTTTAAAATTAATGAAATTAGACTTTATCTTTTCCTAAACCATGGAATAAAGGAATGATCACAAAACAGATGAGATTCAGGAAATCAGGTTTTCTAATACACCTTCTGCTGCTAACTAGCGTGATATTATACAAGTCATTATACCCATTAGCATGTAAGCTTGATGAGGGCAGGGACTTTTTTCCATGTGTTCATTGCAGTATCACTAGTATCTAGAAAAGAGTAGTCCCATATTAAGTGTTGAACAAGTATTTGTTGCATGAACTATACTTATTCATGAATATAGTTTCCACATCTACAAAACAATGTTCCTTCCAACCCTTGCATTCCCAATTAGCATTAGACCCTTATGAATATAAATAAGACAAATTAAATACTGGGACTATTTATTCAGTTTCTACCTAAATTGTTTAGTCAAGCAAAGCTCTTTTCATTGAATATTCATTAGCATGAATACAGCAAGAGCTAGGTTTGTATCAATCCATGTTTGCCATCCTCAGTCAGAAGAACTAAACTAAAACCTTAGAGTTAAAAATACGTTACTCAAAATTCACAAAATTTAATATGAAAGAAATTTCAATAACTTAACCTCTCAAATGATGTTTTTTCCAAATTGTGTAACATTTATATGTTGAAAGCTGTGAAGGCTTAGTACACCCTGTAGATATACCCTTCCTTAAGAAAATTTGATGTAACAAATCTCAATTTAAAAATACAAACAAATGAATGAAGACTATTCACTTTTTTAAAGTGTTTTTTCCCCTTCATTTAACAAATATGTGTCAAAAGACAACTATGTGAAACCTATGTTAGGAAATGCATGATAAATGAGGTATTCACAGCCTACATGCCACCATCATCTGGACTTCTAGGTATGCACAGAGCCTAAGATCTCTGGTGACAGGAGCTCTTGGCTGGAATCATTGTCAACATTGGAAGACTAGAAAGAAGACCTGGAGAACTGTGTGCTACTTGCAAGACAACCACCTCTTTCTCACCACCATTACTCACAGTCTCTCAAGCACAGTACAACTAAAAGAGGACCAATCCAACCACTGTCTACTTCCCTATTGCCTCATGGCTGGTTTCCTCACTTCCTCTATGGTTCTGTTTAATGAGACTCTGACTCCTTTTAAAATAATACCATTGATGCTCTATCCCTGTCACTCTCTGTCCCCTTACGCTGCTTTATTTTTTTCCATAGCTCTTATTGCCAAGCATATTATCTATTTATTCATTTATTTGTTCTTTGCCTTTCTTATATGCACATACACATTAGAATGTAAGCTCCATGATAGCAGGAAATTTGTCATTCATCTATATATCGCCAGCACCTAGAACAGTGCCTGACATATAGTAGGTGTTCAGTATTTGTTGAATGGATGGATAAATGGATGAATGAGTGAAAAAAATGAATTAGCAAAGACTCTAACCTGATCCTCTTAACTGTTTCCCCTCTGTATACCACGGTGACCATAAATGAACCAGATCTAAGAAAGAGGCACAGTATATAAATAAATGCCAAAGCTAAATTAAGCAGCATTCATATTGGCCATAAATGAAGTCCCTACCTTCAATAAGTGTTCTACATCAAGATAGAGACCAGAAAGGGGAAAGATAGAGAATTCCTAAGATTTAAGTTGGAAAATGGGTACATCTATATGAATGTTGGTAGGAGTGTAATATGCTACAGCATTTATAAAGGACAATTTAGAAATAGCTATTAATGTGGAAGGGGGAGGGAGTGGAACATATGGGAACCCCTTATATTTTTTATGTAACATTTATGTAATCTAAAGCTTCTTTAAAAATAAAAAATTAATTAAAAAAGAAATAAGTATTAAGATTATACAGATTCCTATCCTTTCACTAGAATTTTAACTTCTAGGAATTTGTCCTATAAAAGCTCTCTTTAACAACTGTAAATGTCCCAAATATCCATCAATAAGCAAAGGTTTAATTCTGGTACTACATAGCCATGCAATGGGAGTACAGCCATTAAAAAGAATGAATATAGATAGGTTTGCACTATATTATAATAATGTATTAAACAGAAGGAGAAAATTGCACATTAGTATGTGTGGTATGTTTTTACTATATCCATCGTTCTAGAGGGAGGGTAGCTGAGCAATACTTACAGTGTCCCTGTGTTCATAAAAATTGCTCATAACAATTGCATTCTATCTGCAGAAACATAAGCAAAGGTTTAATGGTAGGCAGAGCAGTGCTATGAAGAGAATAAAAAGTGATGAGGATCACCTCTCTGAGGAGGTGACATTGGAGCAGAGATATGAATAAAGTGAGGAAGCAAAGCAAGTAGAAGGAACAGACAGTAAAAGTGCCCTGAAGCAGAAGTTTGGAGTATACAAGGAAATGCAAGGAAGCCAGTGTGACTGTAGAGGAATGAGCATGTGGGACGAGGAGTAGAGGCTGAATCTTAAAAGTAGACAGGAGCCAGATTATATGGCATCTTAGAGGCCATGATAACAATTTTGGATTTTGTTCAATCTTGAACAAAATTTTCACTAGAATTTCAATTTCTGGCATGTTCAGATTTATGTTTTTAAGGAATCACCATGGCTGTAATGTAAAGATTATTCCAAGAAGGATGGTAGTAGAAGCAGAAATCTGTTTGGATACTGTACAAAAAAATAGAAAGAAAATCAGAAATGCATATACAACGTGTGGATGGGTACTGCGATGGTCTTGGTGAATGATGATAGTGACAAACTAGGATTGTAGCAGTGGAGGGGAGAAAGAATAATCAGATTTGAGATGTATTTTGAAGGTAAAGGCAACAGGATTAGGTGATGTTTTGAATGCGGGGTGTTGTGGAAGGAGAACTTAAGGATGATTACAATGTTTTAGGCCTGAGCACCTGGATGAAAGGAGGTGCCCCTTAATGAGGGAGAAGGAATTTGGTAGTAAATGGTGCTGGAGGTGGGAAACGAAGAATTCTGTTTTGAATATGTTAATGTTGTAATGTCTGTTACATTTCTAAGTGGAGCTAATAGGCAATTGGAATAATGACTCTACCATTCAGGAGAAAGGTCAAAACTAGAGAAATACACTTGGAAGGCATAGTTTGTAGATTGATTTAAAGCCATGGATGAGATCACTTAGGAAGTGGAGAAAGAAGGAATTGCAAGGTCTAAAACCTTGGGTCCTCCTTCATTTAAAAATCTTAAAGAGGGCCGGCCATATAGCCCAGTGGGTAGGGCGCCGGTATACCACATGGGAGGCCCCGGGTTCGGTTCCCGGGGACCTCTCCTAGCGGACAGACCGCCTTGAGAAGGGCAAGCTGCCATGGGCGGGCCAGAGCCGCCGTGGGCAGGGCAAAAAGCTGCCACGGACAGGGCAAAGCCACCACGGGCAGGGCAGGTCGCCCGGGAATGGAGCGCAGCCAGCCACCCGCGAACTGAAGCAAGAGCCGGCCGTGAATGGAAGCAGAAGCCGCCCACAAGCGGGGAAAGCCACGCCTGCGCAGTGACCAGCCTCGGCGCGTCGCCGCAACGGGGGGGAGGGGAGATATGTAATAAAAAATAAAATAAATCTTTAAAAAAAAAAAAAATCTTAAAGAGGAGGCAGTTGCAGCATGAGACAAGGGGGAAGCAACCAATGAGAGGGGAGGGAAAAAAATGGGGATGTGGATCGCAGAAGCCAGGTGAAGAAATATGCATATATAAATTTTTAAAAATAGTCCCTAAATGATTAACCATAATTGTCTTTGAAGGGTGAAATTTTAGGGAATATTCAACTTTTGCTATTTTTGTAATATTTGAACATTATGCAATATACTTATATTGCCTTTGTAAACAAAAATAGCAAAAGATTGAGAAACAAAAGAACCATTAAAATTTAATAAACCTATTAAAATAATGCATGACATATCAACATTGAGTCTATATAACATAACCTATTATATCTTTGATCAGATAATTCACAATAGGATTGCAGTGATGAAAAATGAGAAGAAAATGCAGTCTTTCCTATGGCTTATCTAAGAGTGTTTCTAGGCATCTGCTTCAGGTTTTGTGAGAATTGAAAGGTGTTTGTATGTATGTATGTATGTAGTTATGTATGTAGAACATTTTTTCATGTATTGCTGATGGGCTTTAAATGTACCTCACAAAAAATAGAAAGAAAATCAGAAATTCGTATAGAATATGTAATGAGAAAAGCATGCGCTGGTATTACAAAGTCTAAGTCTCGACTTCTGATATTGTTCTTACATATAATCAAATAAATTTTTTAGAATTTCATTTTCATACTATGAATAGAATGCTGGTTAGTGTATTTCAAAAGGGTCAGGGAAGTTGCTTTGAACTTAGTTTCTCAAGAAAACGATCAACCAGTATAATTCACAAGGCAACAGGAGTCAGACTCATACTCCCTAAACTGCCAGTCAGAAGTCATGCGGCTGAGCTAAAAGGCCATTAAGACAGCTGTGTAGCATTGGAAATTAGGATCATACCTTCTCTACCTTATTAGGCAATTTATATGCTATCTCAGATGAGACAGAGTATACTAAAATGTTGTGAAGTCATTAAATAAAGTACTAATGTTCCTTTTTATGAGGATTGCTGATATGTAACTGTGCCAAAACTGTGGTATTTTTCATGCTTGGTTCCAAGTGTCTCTTCTCCTTTAAAGGATATGACCCATTCCTTAGGACTATTCCCATGCATTTGGAAAATATCATGTTATTTTTCAGTGCCAAATCCAATTTTTTATTGAATTTATCAGGAGCAATAAAACAATGAGCGTGTCTTAGTTTATTGAGATTTGGGCGGTCTCTGGAACTGCGGCAGTGGTATACCTTCCACTGCTACCCCACTTGGACAAATCACACTTTGGCAAAGAAATTTAACTAAGCAGATTATTTTCCTAGATCACTGTTGTTCTGATTACACTTTTACTTATATGCATAATAAACTTTTGTATTTGCAGAATCAATCAATATTTGGGGAAGAACTGTCTAGATAAAACTTAGAGTTACTTTTACTCTCTCCTGTCAGAGTCGGGTCACAAGAAGTTAAAAAGTACAATACAGAGAAGCACAGAAACAGGAATGGCAGCTGAAATGAGGAAGATGGTAAGGCAGCCAAGTCGGGAGTCCACTGATGGCAGCATCAACAGTTACAGCTCTGAGGGAAAGTAAGTGATGCAAATACATCTGGGTCACTTTAGAACCATGGATTTTACAGTAATGGGTAAAATAATAAAGCCACAAAGCATTCTTGTGTAACTTTTTTTTAAAACCAGAAGTCCAGCCATTCATTGTAAACCAGCTCAGCACTTGATCACTCATGTATTTCAAAGAGTTGAAGAAATGCTGAGTTAATGTGAATAAACCCATTTCCATCATCTCAAAAAACTCAAAACTGTCCTTTAACAGATACAACTTTTCCCATAATTAAGCATTTATTATCATTTAGATCACACATATATACCAATCTGATATGCATAATTTATTTCCCATTAACCTCATTTCTTTTACTGCATTTTCCTTATAAGTTCAGAAAACAAAATAAAATTATGTCAAGTTAATGTTTATGATACTCTTTCTCATTTCTAAAAGTAATGGATACTCTTAATTTGATACAGTGATTGGTACACATGCTCCCAGCAAGTTACAGCTAAGGTCAGAGATGAGCAGACTTGAAAGTTATGGAGATACACTTTCTGACAAAATTATATTTGATGAAGTATTATAAAATGACACGCAAATCAAAGATTGGAAACATTATTTTCTGACACAAAAACCAAATCAAATCAAATTTACCACAACCCATGATAAGCCAATTCACCCCATGTAGTAATTTTGATAGTCTCTTGATGGGACAATATGTGCCCTAATTCCATACTTGTCAAGAAACAATATGTGTAAAAGCACATTGGAAATAATAAATCTTTACAGAAATCTGCTCATTTAAAAAACACTGAATACCAGCAACGTAATAAAAGTTCTCATTCTCATGATATATCAGTAAATAATAGTAGCACAGTCATTGCTGTCATGAAGGTTACAGCCTAGTGATTCCAGAAAGTCCTGTTGTAGTAAGAAATAGACATATTCTAAGAAATTCATGTCAAGTGGGACTAAATAAAAGTCTCAGGTAATTAAAAAATTCAGAGATAAATAAATGAAACATTTTATTTGTAAATAATAACTTGAACTATACTATGATATTGTAAAAATTATTAACTATATTTTTAATTTAGTATTAACTTTATGTAATGTTCATGATCAATTATCTGTATAAAGTTTATGATATAAAAATTTGCATCTTATACTTCAGCAATACCATTTATTTAGGGCTTTGAATTTGTCAGAATACAGAATACTTAATATATTAAAAACTATTATCAAGTCCTCCTGAATATATATAGCATCAAATCATTTATTGAGATTTTAGACCTTTTCTCAGTCAATACTGAGCTTCATATGCTTGGCTCAATGGCAATACAAAGAATCAATAAGTAAACAGATGATCTAATTAGAAGAATTAGAAGTCATCATCAGAATTAGAAGTCAAATAGAAATTAAGAATGCTCAAAAAGAATTCAAGGAGATTTAATGTTTTGTTTTTGTTTTGTCTTTTTGCTAATAGTTTAATATTTCCTGGAGTGCGACTAGGAGCTGATAGTCAATTCAGTGATTTTCTTGATGGACTGGGACCAGCCCAACTTGTTGGACGACAAACCCTTGCCACACCTGCCATGGGTAAAAATTATTTTTTTCTACAGGAAAACTAATGTTTCATAGTTGATTAGGTCATATAAAATAACAATATTCTTACAATTGAGAAAGAACATTTTAGCTAGGTCTTGGCTGGTTGCGAGTGGTTATTCTAATTTCTGATGTATTTTTCTAATTTTAGACATTACGCAAAATGAAATAAAGTCAGTCATAAGTCTTTGAATAATCTGAACACCCTGTCAAGACAGAAAGTCTAGAATAAACTCAAATGTAGGATAAGGGTAGCATTTCATTGTATGGAAAAATAGACTATTCAGGATTTTGTCATAATTATTTACCTATGTGAAAGAAATTAGTGAAACTTCCTCCCTGCCTTACAAATTACAAAACATTAATATTTCAGATTATAAAAGAAGAAAAGGGAGGTGGAAAAAGACACTAAAAAGTTCTGGAAAATACTTAAATGTTTCCATAATCTTGGAATGGGAAAAAACTTTGAACTTCAAAGGATCATACCAAAGCTAGAAAATAGAAGGCTTATAGAAAATTTGAAAGTAAACAAATCTAAAGAAACATGACAAATGGAGAAAGATATTTTCCTAAAGAATATGCGATCCCAGCAAAATGGAAGAAAATAGGTCAACACAGAGGCACATCATCATGGGATTTTACCACACTAGGGATTAATAGAAAACCCTACAAGGTTCCTAGGAGAAAATACAATTTTATAACAAAAGTATCAGAAGTCAGATTTTCAGTGCACTTTTCAGTAGGAATACTGAAAGTTGAGAGATTATTGAGATTTACCTTCAAAATTTTGAGTTAAACCTGATTTCCAACCTAGAGTACAAATGGCCAAAATAAATATATTTTCAGACATGCAAGGTCTCAAAACACTTTCCTTTCATCCAGCACTGCTCATGAAATTACTGGAGAATTTACTTCAACAAAATGAGGCAATGAACTAAAAAAAGAG
>PVKH010004033.1:0-23966 GCA_004027955.1 Chaetophractus vellerosus
GTAATTACAATTCCTGTCCCTCTTATTTCAATTTCCCCTATTTCCTTGTTTAAACCCTTCTTTTTTTTACCTAGACTATAGACCGCCAATCTGTCTGCCTGCAGTCTTGCCTTACTCTTATATATTTGCCTTCTCATGTTTGAATTTTCTTTTTCCTATCTATCTTTCTAACCTCATTTCCATGTCACTTCATAGCTCATCCTCTATGAATCCTATTTTTAGAGAATGATCCACATTTTGGGGAGCCCAAAGCTTATACAGTTGGGGGTGAGGACTCTTTGAGAAAAGGATATAGGATTTTAAATAGGTATGGAAGTGAATATTTATTTATAAGGAAAAGTAAGTTACAGAATTTTTATTTTGGTTTCAAAAATCATACAAATAACAGAAACATCACAAAATCCAGAGACTATACCTAACACCTGTCTCATACCTACAGAAAGGGACTTTGGAAGCCATTCCTACATGTAGATGGCTAACAATAACTTAATTATATTCAGGAGTGACTGTAAATCCCGTAAATATACCTCTACTCAGCCAAATGATATGTACTCCCATTCACATTACCATTCACCAGGCAACAAAAATGGCAATGTCATCAGCATGAGGGAAAGTGTCACAGAGAAGTCATGGTAGAGAAAGAGTGGTTACCGAGTATAGTCGATATCTCACCTTTGTAACTTTTTAAAAATTACATTAAACAAACACATGTATCTAAAATTACATATATCTAAAGTGGGATGACATGAATATATTGTGGTCACTACAAGATCTTGGAAAGAGTCTGTGCCAGTGAGAACCTCTGAATCATAAGCTCATTGTTTCATGGTAAATTCACCTCTGCCTCTGATCTAGCCATTCCAAAACCATTGCTATTCAATAAATCTGCCACCATGTCTTGCTTTTGCTGCTCTTTCTACTTTTAATTCAAATCTTCTTAAAAAGCCCTACATTGACTTCAAGACTCAGCTCAAATCTTCAAACCCTGTATTAAGTTTATGACTTGTACTCGTGCTTTAGGAATTTTCCTCATGACATCATCCCAAGTCTTTTTCCTCTACTCTACTATTCTATTTGAATATAGTTTTCCTGAATCCAGGAACATAACATGTGCTCAGTGAAGGTTTAATATATGTATTGCTGAATATTAGGTATGAAACTAAGGAAAAGAGAACACACAATTGAAGCATAATTAAATTGATTTTACAAAGTTTCTTCCGAACAGCACTGTTACCAATGCCTCTACATGAATTTTGATAGGGATAATTCAGTGCTCTGTCAAATTTTAGGGGAAAAACCTGCTTTCTACAAAGTGGGAGTACGTATCTTCATTTGAGGATTTCTAGAGGAAAATCCTTTATAGATTGGCAAGTTTATTCTTGTTAAATCTAACTTACAAGACAGCCTATAACCTACTAATTGATTATTCTGTTATATTTTAAATTTCTTTAATGTTTTTTCTAATCAAGTTGAGAGTCTTTTTGCAATTTGATAAATGTGATTAGCTAATTGGAGAAACTATTTCATCAAAGCTCTGTTTCCAAAATATGTAATTTCATTAAAGCTGTAAAACTTCTCTTCCCACATAAAGACATGCAAAATGAGAAGCCTGTACTTTTGACAAGCCTTTGTCCCTTGCTTTTTCCCTTTAAAACTTATATTTTATTTTCACTAAATAGATTGAAAGAGTGGAGCTATTTAAATATGTTCAAATTATAACTGCCTTTCTATCTGTCTACTTACCTATCATCTATCATACCTAAGTACATATACATATTTATATATATAAATAAAGACATATATGTATGTATGTTTGTGTAGAAATAGAGATATAATTTTAATAATAGCTCATATTTATAGATTATTAAACAAGAATATTTACATGTAAACATGTATTATTTATATTTCTTGAAACAATCTTATTGTCTCAATTTTAAAGATGTGAAACTAAGATTTAGAAAGGTTAGATAATTTTTCAATTCACACTGCTAATAATTGGAATAATAAGGGCATTTAAAAATGTAAATCATATCTCTGTATTCATTAAAGTACCCTGCCTCCTTCAAATTGACTCCACCAACACTTGTTCTGTGTCTGTATGTGTGTGCGTTTATCTGTGAGGACATAGATTAAAAAATAAACACATGTAAAATTAATATGTGAGAACTACAAACAATTATTATACAAGTACTGGAAAGAATAAGTATTTGCTATTTCTCCAGGTTCCGAAGCCAGTAGTCTAGAACACATAAGAATCTAGAGCAAAATATATTTCCACATGAGGAAATTCTTGTAATCATACCTGACTAGGGGAAATCATGGCTATTAGATACCTAGACAAACTTAGATTTGTGTATGCCAATTATCACCCATTCACTTAAGTCAAGGAACTTCTCTGATACTCAATTTATTTTTTCTGTAAAATGGATAGCAATGTCTGTCTCACATCATTTCCAAACGAACATAATAGTTAAAGCACCAAGACAATAGCCTGGAATAATTCAAATGGGGATGAGAGATAAACTGGTTCTTTACACATCACGAATAGGATGCTAATTCTTTTTTAATAAAATTGAAAAACTTTTTTGTCTTTAGATTATATCTTCCCCAACTGGGCAAAATCAATTACTGCTTTCATGAAACACTATCAAAATACAATTTAAGAAGATATTCTACAAAGATATTATTGACAGTAAATTCATTTCTCATTCTCTCTATGCATTAAAATAAAAGAATATCCAAGAGCTGAGACCCTATCTGACTTCAAAGGAAGTGCACATTTACATTAGCTCTGCAATGTGCAGGACAAGATAAGCAGTGACCCCTTTGATTCGACAAATAGAGACCTACAGACAGCCACACAAGCTTGAAATTCATCCATCTCATTTTTGAAAAATGTCACATATGAAGATACAACAGTGTTCATATCAATATAAAAATATTAACCTCATGGGAAAATATAAATATTTTTAAATGTTCTCAGGTAAACAAAATTAAGAAGTTAAAAAGCAAGAAGCTCCAGTGATCTTTATTATATGTAAATTTCAAATGTCATGAAATTGCTGGTATAGTAGAGTATTCCTGTTAAAGTCTTCTCAAGTGGGTGAACTGAAATTATAAATATTTCCTTTCAAAAGCCATATATGTAGAATTCTTTGACTTTATTGACTTTTTGCATATTTAATTTACAAAACATGTAATGAGGAATTACCATGCTGACTTGATAATTACTGTAGGGCAAGGGTGAGTACTTTTGAGAAAACTCCTGCATTGTCTCCTAAGAATGATTGAAAGGATACTAACATTGAAATTAATTGTGTGTATTTCTCAATTAATAGTCTGTGGCAAAATTAAAAATAGATATAGATATGTATAGATAGATGATAGAGATGGATGTTAGAGATAGAGATGGATATATAAATATAGAGAGTAAGTTGATAATTTAAATTAATAAACTTTCATCTCGTATTTTATTCTACGTATTTTTTCATGTCAAAATGCTTCACTTCTTTGAAATTATTTTTAAGTAGTACACGATGGCTGCATGTAGGTATGTGTGTATTATTTTAGCATCATAACTGGGTCCAATAAGGAGTAGACAAATTTATGTCCCATGTTAAAGAACAACAAGAACAGCAAAAGATATCTAATATCACAAGTCTACCAGTTTGGAAGTACAGTGGATGCTCTGGTATAATGACCAGATCCCCAATACAGGACCCAGGCAGTTCAGGACCAGGCAGAGCCAGGCACTCCTTCCCTCAGCTACCAGGAGAAGCGCTTACTGACAGCTCAGAGCTGAGTCTCTCAAGAAACTGGCCTGGCTGGAAGGAGCTGCCTCCCTCAAGGCCATGTGCCCTCCTTGAGAGCAGCTAGATTCTAATGTCCAGTCCATACTGAGATACAAAGGCCTGGTCCCCTAGTCTTGACTGAGAATAGTGACCACTTCCAGAGCTCAACAAGGTTTCTGTTGAAACTGTGTTTTGCAAATGCATCACAGTTTACCTTTTCACCTACCAGTCCAGCTTCTCTCAAACCTTTATAATAATTGACCTGCATGGAAATAGCATTCACAGAGCCTGTTTTGGGGATAGATTGACTTTAGACACTAAGAAGTTGCTCCAACCATAGCATTACTATAACTGAGTATTACTCCCAATGTTAAAAATATACAATTGTAAAGATAAAAGTTATACTCATTGCAAAAAGTAATATCTTAAGATCACCTTTATCTTAATCATTACTAAGGGGATTGTGAGTAATAACTTGTAAACAAGGTCTTAGCTAATTTATGGTCTAATACATAATAAGAGATAACATTTATCAAGTACTTCCTATGTCACACAATTATACGTTACCTTCAGTCATTGTTTATTACAAACTTAGGTTGATGAGAAAATCAGAGCTTGGAATTAAGCTATTTGCTTAAAAACTTTAGCAGGGTAGAGTTTCCAACCAAGGTCTGCCTTATTCTTAAATATTCCTATGTTGTGATTTTTTTTTTTCTAAAAGGTGCAAAACTAACTAAAACCAGCTGAGTAGGGGCCTATTGGTAACACTTTGGGGTGTGTAAGAATAAATAAAGGATAGGAAAAATGGGTGCAACTGTACTAAAAGAATAGAAGATATAAAGACAGACTTTCTAAACAATCTTGTGCTAACTGATCAAGAAATGTCCACATAATCAGAATGATCGACATCAGGAATAAAAGTATAGCTCATGGTAGATAGTTCCCAATCTAGAACTGTTGGGGACTTTAGGGCCTTAGCTAGGGATGGGGGAGGAGGAAGGAACAATTTTCATAGCTAAAATCAATTAATGCTTTTTATCTGTAGTTGATAAAAATATATTTAACTACTTATTAATAAGGTGTTTCCAACCGGGAAGGGACCACTTTGTTTAATAAAAAAATGTTTCTTAGACTTTGGAGGTGGTATCTGAGTGAAGAGATTATGATATATTCTAAACTTGGATATACTAGAAATATTTTAAAGGATCCTTAATGACTGTCATCATGGTATGAATTATGTTTGTCCTAATTTCTATATCAATTTCCATGTCACTTTGATATCCTTAAAAAGATCTGAGAATGTACTAATTTATGACATTATTATAATTACTATAGCAGTAAGGGGAAAAAAGATACTTTTTCTATATAATTAATGAAAACTCAAATTCTCCATGAACTACTTTTTGTAGGGTTTCCTTATTAACAGAGTTTAGGAAAATGTTTAATGGCTGCACTTGTGTCTGTCTGATTGCTCCACCCTTGTGCTAACTGATCAAGCATGAACAAAATGTCCTGCTCTCTATTATGCTGTTTGTTATAAAAGTGCTTCAGATTTAATTTTGATGCAAAGCACTTATTAAAAGAAATCCCTGTTACAAGCACTAACACTTAAAACACTTCAGATGAAAATAAAACATAATAGTCAAAACAGAAATGCATGAAAATATGAATCCCAGACACCAGGAAAATATTTTTCTCAATGATATTTTGTTTTTTTGCCTATCTTTGAAATAATTTCAGAACTTACTCTAGGGCATGTTCAAGTACAAACTTATGGATGAATATTTGTGCAGGGTGGGAATTATGTGGTAAATTGCAAAACCAATTCTCTTTTTAATAAGATAAATCCATGCTTTGGAGGCTTTGTAAAAAAACATGTCTAAATTGAGGAATAATTCAACAAGAAAAATGGTTCAGAAGAAAAGTGGAAAATACTGACCAGAAGAGAATGTGTGCCTTGGAATAGGGCCTGGTCATTTTTTATAAACTTGTGGTATGCTAAAGGAAAGGGCTCTCTATGTCTGTAAGTGCTTTAGTGGGAAGTTACATTAGGGGGTAGTTTCAGATTGGTATTAAGTGTATAGTAGCTGGAAGAAAGAGGAGTGTCAGTAGTTTTCTAGAATGAATATATCCTGAATAACAGAGTAGACTTTTGATGGTGATGAGGGGGAGTTTACAGTCAGATTTGGATAATGGCCCGATACTCCCAGCAGAACCACAGGGGATCTAGAATACAAAAGGGAGAGTTTCACACACATGGGAAATAGCTGGGATATCTAGAACCAGATATATTAATAAATGAGATGTTCTTGCCAGCCGAGATGGGCAGAATGAAAGTGGGTAGGCATAGAATTGTCAGAGCCTACTATGTGTGAATTAGGATGAAAGATGGAATGCAACACTTATTCATTCATTCATTCTTTCTTTCTTTCATTCATTGAGTATTTATTGAATATCAACTCTTATTCAGGCACTATTATGTAGTGAGGGCACAAACAAAATAACTTACCCTCATGGATATTACATTCTGGTGGCAAAGTAAGTCCACAATATAAAGTGAATAAATAAATATGGTTAGATCAAGATGAATGTTAATGAGGAAAATAAAACACAGAAGGTGAATAAGTGTTATGGGAGCCAAATGACATTTTCAATATGGTGACTAGTGAAGCCTTCACAGAGAAGGTAACATTTGAGTAAATTCCTGAAAGAGTTAAGGGACAGAGCCATGGGGATATCTTGGTTAAGGATACAGGCCATTGTATATTTTGTCATAACTTAGAAAATTGTGAGGGACACAGTATAAACTATAATGTAAACTGTAGTCCATGGTTAGTAGCAATACTTTCATATGTGTTCATCAACTGTAACAAATGTACCACACTGATGAAGGATGTTGTTAATGTGGGAAAGTGTGTGTGTGGGGGGAGGGAGGAGGACATATGGGAATCCCTTATATTTTTTATGTAACATTATATAATCTAAAGCTTCTTTAAAACACGAATAAATTTTTTTTTAAAAATTTATTTATTTTATTACATATCTCCCCTTCCCCCCCACTGCGGCGACGCGCCGAGACTGGGTCACTGCGCAGGCGTGGCTTTCCCCGCTTGTGGGCGGCTTCTGCTTCCGTTCACGGCCGGCTTTCAGTTCGCGGCAGGCTGGCTGCGCTCCATTCGCGGGCGACCTGCCCTGCCCGTGGCGGCTTTTGCCCTGTCCGTGGCAGTTTTTTGCCCTGCCCATGGCGGCTCTGGCCCGCCCATGGTGGCTTGCCATTCTCAAGGTGGTCTGCCCACTAGGAGAGGTCCCCGGGAACTGAACCCGGGGCCTCCCATGTGGTATGCTGGTGCCCTATCCACTGGGCTATCGAGCCGGCCTCCACGAATAAATTTTTATAAAAAATTTAAAAGAGCATTCTAGTTAGCTGTGTTTAAAAAGCAGAGTTACCAGTAATAATCAATAATCAATACAATGGGTTGATTGAAAGAGAAACTATTCCAGCAGGGAGCTCTCAGACCAAAGTAAGTCTCAAATGGTCAGCAAGTTACATTAGCTTATAAAGAATATAATGGATTTCCAAAGGAGAAGTTACAGTAGTGAGTTGACATTTAATTTCCTCATTATTATGGTGAGCCTAACAAAGTGGGAATAATCACAAATTGGTTATTATAACATACCTGATTAATTCTGATAATTTATGTCAATTGGACTGAAACAGCTTATTTCCAATTGTTGCTTAAACTGCAACTTTTTCATGGTATATTATGTATTTTTTTCTTTTCAGAAATATCTCACTTTTATCTTTAGAAAGTCCCTGTCACTTCTTGGAAAAGGGGGTCACTCCCAGCAACACCAATGTATGTAGTAAATTTATTTTACTTAACATATAGAACTTAGTAGTCAGCACAAACATCCTAGGTGAGAGCAAACCAGGAAAGTGTGACTGTAATGGAATAAGCAAAGGGTAGAAAAGTAGAAGATGCATGATGAAGATTTGGACTTCAGTCCTAGAAAGTGAAGTAAAATGTCAATGAATTTTGTCACTTGGTATGGACGGTAGTAGATGTGTCCTTATGTCTTAAGATCTTTAAGATTGTTTTCTATTAAGAGGTGAATGTCCTTCTCCAGGAGTAATCAGCATGGTTATTTACAAATATCCTACTGCTTAGTAAATATCTGGGTAACAGAATGTGGCTAATCCTTATGTGATTTAACAAGGTTGTCCAGATTCAAACAACAGCTCTGCCAATGTGCCACCTCTGTGACTTTGGGTAAGTACCTCACTCACTTCATCTATGAAATGAAGAAACTAATGGTACATGTACAGCTTTGAGAATTAAAATGATAAAGTATGGGAATCACTTAATTCCTGTTTCACATTGTAAAAGTCCATTAATGTTACTATCACATTATCATTATTAAAGTATTAACAAATCAAGTTGTTAAAAAAGTGCATGTGTATAAATAATACGCACCACCTTTTAATTAGTTTTTCTGCTGCTAGACCATCTCTTTTACATCTTGGATTGTTTCTGAAATATCGACAATTAAAACAAAGGTCAACAGTAAACTTTTGTTGATTCTAAGTTCCGTTGAACTTGAAAAGAGACTTACCCATATCTGCTAAAGATATTGTATTTCTTACAGACTCCTCCTCCAGACATTTATTAATTCTGACAGGCTTCCTCTGGTTTCTGGCCTGTGTATATCTTCATGTAAACAGAACTACAGATGGTTATGACAAGTTCTTGTTTGTACATATTGAAAGGCCTGCTGTGTAGCAAATTGCACTCTTGTTTTTCTCAAGTAGATCTCAGTGAAATTTCTTCATGTTTCATTTTTCTCCATGATAGGACATCATATGGCCCATAGTGAACAAATGTAAGTCTCAAGTAGCAGGGGCACAAAATAAGGTGCCAATAAAATAACACTTCTATTGTATCAAGCCTTAATAAGGCTTGTAATTGGTTTTGGTTGCCAAACATATGGGTCAGTGAGAATAACATTGAAAGTAGATTAGATGCAATTCAGCAGCTATATTAAGAACCCAATGTGGTGAATTTTGCTGTTATCCCAGTCAAGGAACCATTGTGGGGATTCTGCCAGTTGCTGAAATATGTCTATTTCAATTATGCATTCTGGAACTGGGGAAATAACCACAGAATGGGTTCAGGGACCCACTGGGCCCACTGTGAGATGGACCTGAGCTAAAACTCCATCCATCACCTGACTTACATTACATAAGCCCCTACTCTGACTGGTAGACCACAGTGATGATTTGGGTCTCCTGGAATTAATGTCACTCCTGACCCAGTGTCTAATAATCTTCAATAGGGTTGATTATTTCCTTTTTCCCAGTGCACTGTTACCCTGGTAAAAGGCTGAAGGCCTCTTTGGGGAAGGCCGGGAGGAAGATTAACGGTATAAATTTCTGGCAGTGTAGCAAGGTCTTTCCCCAAGGCGACCCAGACTTCTCCTCATTCAAGGGGTTCTGGATTGGTAAACTATCTCAAGTCTGGAAATTGAGATAGGGCCATGACTCTCTGTTTCTGTAATTCAAGTTAAGCTTTTGTTTACTCAACCTAGAACTCTTCTGCTTATACTGATCAAGTAGGAATTTAATAGACTGCCCATCTATTTTACTTCTAGGTACCACATGATCCATTAACCAATGCCATAGGTCTATATGACTTAGAAGATTTTCATTGTTGCTTCAAGTCTGCTTTTCACTGTGCTAGCCACAGCCATTTTGTCTTACATGTTGCCACATGTCTTCTGCCAGCCAGGGAGCCAATCATCCCCATAGTGTTTAAGGATTCTAGTTCTGTGACAGTAGCTTCAACAGTAATATCTGATCTACAGAGAATAGAAACCACAGAGCTCTTCAGGGAAGATGGAGTTAGTCTCACAAATTTATTCCTCACAGTCCTAGTTAAAAGTGTGTCCTCTGGAGTTTCTTGCAGTGAGTAGGCAGGTCTTAGATGGTAAGTTTATTCTAATATTCCAATACTTCTAAGCCTTTGGATCCCCTCTTCTATAGTACATCAGGACAATTCTGGCATCGTGAGCTCAGGCAATATCAGCCATCTTCTGGTCCATGTTTCAGCCAGCTGGCCAAACAAACTGTTAGAGCCCTTTCTAACCCTTAAAGCTAGAACATTGAATCAGAAACTCTGCTTAATGGGTCCATATCAATAAATTCAACCTGATTCAACTTTATATTAATTTCTTCAGGTGGGGGTTGGGTGGCAGACTCCTTGCGGCAGATTGGAAGTCAGGTGACTAACTCCATGGGACAGAAAGGAGGTTGGGTGGTCATTTCCTCAGGGCAGGGAGGAGGTCAGGTGGCTGTTTCCTCAGGGCAGACCATTCAGGTTTATCTGGCAAAGTCTCAGCAGAATTTAGGGTTTCAGTTTCCCCACTTCCATCATCATCAACCTATATGTCTCCATACCAGTTCTCAGAATTCCACTCCTTTCCAATCAATGCCCTCACTTTAACAGCAGATATCCTATAACGTTGAGCTTTTAGTTTCCATAGTAACTCTGCTACTCACACAATGAGACTCTGGGTCTGGTTTTTAGAGATCTCATGTATGTGGCTGCATGAAACAAGATATTCTTTCAGGGCACACAAAGAAACTTTCACATCATTCATGCAGTGCTTAAGTTGCAAATTTGATGACCAGCTCATCCCTTTCTTTTGTAACTGTATCCAGCATATTTAGGAACAGCCAGCCAACATCATTTTGTCTTTTAACTCCACAAAACTCTATTAAAGAGGCAAAACACCTTTGGCAGAGCCTTGCCTCTTATAAGCATGGAAGTAGTTGTAATCAGTGGTGATATTTTGCTTATCTGTATTGCCAACTCATAGCATGGACTATCTGTGGCCTCTTGATTATTGGAAACAGTCATGAGTGCCCTTGAATCTAATCAGAGAAGAGAGCCAATTGCAAAAATCCCAGAATCAATTCCAAAACCCCATTTTTGAAATTCTGTTTCTCAAGAATCACTCCTGTTACCAAGCTGTATTACTCAGGGTTTTCTAGGGAAACATGACCGGCAGGAGATATCTGTAAATAGTAAGAGATTTTATAAAATTGTCTCACATGACTGTGAGGACGCACAAGTCCAAATTTTATAGGCCAAGCTACAATCAAGAGACTCCAAGAAGGTCCTCGGTGAGTTCCTCAGGTTGCCTGGGTCAGAGATGGGAATTCTGTACCTGATGCTGAAATCACATCTCCTTTTAAGGACTTCAACTGATTGGATGCAACATCTCTCAGTGTTAACTGCAGTCTCCTCAGTTGATTTTATATGTAATTAACCATAGATGCAATCAATTCACTCACTGATGATTAAAGTCCATGAAATGCCCTTTTATTACAATTTTCCCAGTGTTTCCTTGACCAAACAACTGGGTATTATTACCTGGTCAAGATGACACATTAACCTAACAAGAAGAAGTATGGATGATCTGTCACTGATGTCATTGTGAAGTCATTTGATCTAAAACAGTCTGTATTAAAAGCTAAAATTCAAGAACTACTTTCTACCTTGTAAAAATAAAATAATGATATTGAATATATGAGATGGCAGAGCATAATTTATTTACAATTCTATGATTAATACACTATGGTTACTATATTAGCCATACTAAGGGTTAAGTCCCAAAACAGACAAACATAGAAGGCTCCTTGAAGTCACATAGAAGCTAAATTCTAATGCTGGGGCATTAAGTAGGCAATGTTGGAAGGACTTGACTTTGGTTTTATCATCCAAGAGAAGATAAAACATTTTGAATGGCAAATGCAAATAGATAAAAACAGAAAGCATCATTATCAACTTTATGGATGAAATAGTGAAGATTTTATTCCTAAGGGACCAGGAAAAGTCCATGAATAGGGTTTCTGAATTGCCCTTCTGAGAATCCATTTGATTTTCTTAATGTACTTAAATGTCATATCCAATTTAAGCTCCAAAAATTTCACGTACATATCAATCCTCAGCAAATCATCAATAATATAACTTACATTTCACAGCAGTGCAGACAGAGTACCAAACAGATTACTATTATTATCCCCCCTGTTTTATGGAATAGAAATGGAGAAAGCAAAGCTAAAATGAAGTTGACAGCAAGGATGAAAATTAGAATTGGGAGTTTCTAACTTTAATTCTGTATTCAGTCTGCTAATCTGCACTGCTATTTACTGGAGAAATTGAACAAAAATCCATAATAGATTCCATAAACCTATATGTATAAACCATTTATAACTTTCTAAAAATTTGAAACATTTTATGCATCTTTATCTTGATTTTTCTTATACAATAAGGGCTTCAGTCCCATCAAGTTTCAAGTTTATAACTTAAGGTGCTCTTGAGTAATGTGAGCGCAAATAAGTGCTGGAGAGGTTTTTGTCAGAATGGAAAAATTAACTTTTTCATTCTCATATAAATACAAGAAAAAAAACCCAGCTAAATTGATTTTGTCCAAACTTTCCAAAATATTCACCTTTAGGCTGAGAAGAAAGGAAGAAAATTTCAGCTCAAAAAGATATTTATATAAAGTTATAAGCTAGTGAAAGATAGAGATTCAAGCTCTAAATCACTTTTAACCGTATCTCAGAAAAATGCTTTTTATTGATTTTAGAAATGATAAAAATAGTTAATCTAGCAGTCATAGAAAACTTGAGCCAACATAAGGTTTCTACAAAATAATGTAATATAACTAGCTTTGAGAAAGATAATGAAATTAGGGAAAGTCTGAAGTTTTTAAATAAAATGTCCTTTTTCTGGTAAGAATTTATGGTAAATAAATAGGCCACTAATCAGTCGTTCAATAATTTGAAAATCCCGTAATATATCAGTCAGTGAATACAAAAAAAAGTGGAAAAGATGCAGAAGATCTTTAAAGTCTTGATCATTTACTCTGGTAAGAACTTTGCTGAGCATAGGGTATTAGGAAATATATATTAAAAAGAAACAATTTTAAATTGTGCTTTCATCAATTGTAACATATGTACCACACTAATACAAGGTGCTATAATAGGATGGTATATGGGAACCCTGCTTTTAATGCATGATTTTTCTGTAAACCCATCACTTCTCTAATATTTTTTTCAATGAAACAACCATAGTTTAAAAAACAAACTATAAATCACTATATTCACAAACCCATGAATAATTGAATTGAGAAATACTTCAAAGACACTCAAGTTCATTGTTTCTTAACACAATGTCCTTGGCATTTGGGCCATGACATTATTACGTACTCTGTTTTGTTTTGGGAAACTAAGGCACTATAAAGCTAAAAGAAGATGACAGCAAATATGAAATCATTCATTGTGCAGGAGTATCCTGAAAATTACGAAATGTTTAGAAATCCTGACCTTTTAATTAAATGTCAGCAGTGTTCCACCAGTCATAGAGATAGCAACAACAAAATCAAGAAACAAACAAAAAGTCCCTCCTCAATGTCCAAGCGCCCTGGGAATAGACCTCACCCAAGTTGAGAACTATTTTAAGTAGTCTGAATTTCTCCTTCCACAGATAAAGAAATTGAATCCCAGAAAATTTGACTTTTTAAAGCTATCTTAATATTCCATTTAAAAAATAGATTATACTGTTATGTCTAGATACTCAGTACGCTGATTATACTTCAGCTATTGTTCAAATCTAAGTTGTCAGGGTCAGGGCTAATTAGCTCTTTTACTCCATTTTTTCTCGCAAATTTACCAGAATATAAGAAATGAGTAATAAGATATAAATGTTTACAAATTAAGTGAATACAGAAATATAATTCTTTAATTTTTAATAATAATGACTGTGTTATTATTATACTGAGGTTTCGCATCATATGTGAAGTATAGTACAATTTAAATGTATACTTGAATTTATTTTTTAAGGCTCAAACATCATACAATTATTAAATATCTTAACACATAGAGAGTGACCTAATTATTTAATAAAAATTAACTGACATTGTTTTAGTCTGCCAAAGGGGTGCTGATGCAAAGTACTAGAAACCTGTTGGCTTTTACAAAAGGTATTTATTTGGGGTAAAAGCTTACAGTCCCAAAGCCATGGAAAGTCCAACCTAAGGTATCACCAAAGTCAGCTGCCATGTGTTGAAGCAAGATGGTCGCTGATCTCTGCCTGGTGTCTCAGGGCTTCCTATATCAGTCTCTGACATGGGCTTGTTTTTTTCTGGCCCTCCTCAACTGCTCAGCTGTTCTGTTCTCTTCAGCTGTGAACTATCTGGCAAATGGCTCATATCTCCCCCAGAGCCCCAGGATCAAACATGAAGAGCTCTTTCTCTTCCCATGTGTCTTGAGTGAGGGTCCATTTATATCAGCCCACCAAGGGGGTGGGGACACAACCTGAGTCACCCCCTACTGACATGGTCAAATCAAAAGCCCTAAATTGATTTCATCAAGTGAACTTAAAACTTTTGAATTGAATACAATCAAAGGGTATCACACCTGGAGGAAATGATTAATTTACAAACATAATCTTTCTCTTTTTTGGATTCACAAATAATCTCAAATTGCCACAGGCATGGTTTTTAATCATGAAGGTGTTCAATCCTCTATAAAAATAATGGACATAGCATTGCATTAAAAGCAGCTTAGAACATTTTAATATTGGTATATTCCTAGAATTTGGGGTATTATCTTTTTCTTTTTCAATGTATCATTCCCTGAACTCTGGACTCCAGATTTCCAAGATTGGGGACATGTGCCCTTAACAGACACAAACTCATTTGGTTTCAAGGACCTCGGTGTTTTTCTTTGTGTTTTTTTTTTCACCACCACAACAGCATCTTTTTTTGCATGTGCCTATGCCATTTGGTTATTTCAGGGATCTAACTCTAGGATTTCTTGATATCAGTATCCACATACTGCTGATCTTTTCATCCCCTTTCAAACACAGTTGTAGAAAGTTATCCACAACTTCATTTTTGTTTCTTAGCTGTTGACAACTTTCAAGCTCTACCTAGCTTTCTTTCTTATTGCCTAACATCTGGGCAGGCTGAAAAGAAGGCTTCTGTGCTCCTTCCCTTGATGCTGGCAGGGATGTTCACATCCATGCAAACTCCAGGCCATTCATGGAGACCATTACCACAGCCCCACCTCATAACCACAATAAATACAAAGCTGGAGTTCCCGTCAACCATGAGGATAGTGTAAGATGCTCCAGGGAGCCATTCCCTGACAGACATTTTATTACGATTTACCTCTGATATATGATGGATGATGGGAAATGCACCCTGACTCATATACTTGAATTTGAATATGCTAACTAATCAATTCTGGTGCTCTCTGAGGTCTACAACCTGAGACTAGTAACAGTGTTAAAGGTTCTATGGAATACCATGTTCAAGAACCCAGCCTTTTGTATTTTGAGAAGTAAGAAATGAGTGCTTTGTTCTCCAAAAACAACATGTGGAACTCTAAAGGGGTAAGAAGCGTCTCATACGGTGACTTGTATTACAGTGCTAGTATGTACAGAGACATTTGTGCCCTTGTATGTTAGATTCCTATTACTTCCGTTTAAAAATTACCACAAATTTACTGAATTAAACCACAAAAATGTATTTTCTTCTTTTCTGCAGGTTAGAAATTTGACACAGGCCTCATTGGACTACAATCAAGTTGTCAGCAGGATGGATTTCTTTTCTGGAGGTTCAAGGGGAGAATCTATCACCTCACCTTTTGTATCTCCTAGAGTCTGCCCACGTCATGGCCTCCTCCTTTGTCTTCAAATCCAGCAACATTTTGTTTCTTTCATTACTCTTCTTGGATCAAATTTTAGGTACACCAAAAGCACGATCCATGAAAGAAAAAGAATGATCCATTAAAATTAAAACTTCTGCTCTGCATATATCACTATTAAGACAATAAAAAGACAAGCCACAGATAGAGAGGAGACATTTGCAAAAGCCATGTCTGATATAGGAGTTATATTAAAAATGCACAAAGAACTCTTAAAACTCAGCAATAAGAAAACAAAAAACCCAATTTAAAAATGAGCAAAAGATCTGAACAGACACCTCACCAAGAATATACACAGATTGCAAATAAGCACATGAATAGATCTTCAACATAATTTGTTCATTAGGGATTGCAGCTTAAAATGACAAGGAGCACTGCTGCACATTTAGAATGATTAAATTAAAAAAAAACAAAACAAAACCTGATTATACCTGTTTTCATTTGCTAGTCTGCACAAAACAAATACCATGAAATGGCTCAGGTTAAACAGTGGGAATTTATTCACTCATGGTTAGAGTCCAGGAAACTGTCCAAATCAAGACATCATCAAGGAAATGCTTTCTTCCCGAAGACCCACAGCCAATAATCTTTAGCTCCTCTGCCATATGGCATGGCATGGCATGAAACATGGTATGAAACATCTGCTGGTTTCTCCTTTCTCTGCTGGGTTTCATTGCTTTCTGCTTCTTGCTTCCATAGCGCGCACGCTCTCTCTCTCTCTCTGTTTAAATTTCATTCTCTTAAAAAGGACTCCTGAAATAGTATTAAGACCCATCTTCATCGAGGTGGGATAAACTAGATCTTAACTGAAGTAACCTCCTCAGAAGGTCTTACTACAATGGGTTTACACCCACAGGAATGGATTAGATTTAAGAAGATGTTTTTCAGGAGACATATAAAGCTTCAAATCACCACAATGTCCTAGAGTTAGGAAAATATTTCCTCAACAAAACAAAAAACTGACTAACATAAATGAGAATACAGTGATAGGAACTGTTCTTCATTGCTGATAGGAATGATAAGTGGTACAGATTGTATGGAAAACAATTTGACATTTATTTACAAAGTTAAATGTAATCTTACCATATACATCAATCATACTATAAGGTTTCTATCCAACTAATTTGAAAACACAAACTCCACACAAAACCTGTACACGAATGTTTATACAGCGTTGTTCCTAAGTACCAAAAACTAGACAAAACGAAGATATCTTCCATTAGGGGAATGCATAAACAAACTGGTACATAGATACAGTGGAATATTTTGCAACAGCAAACATGAGCTATCAAGCCATGAAAAGACATGAAGGAATCTTTAAAAGCCAATCTGAAAAGACTACCAAAAACTATATGAATGCAACCTTTGACATAATGGCAGAAGGCAAAACTATAGAGAAAATAAAAAGATCAGTGTTTGCCAAAGATTGCAGAGTGGGGTGGAGGGAAGGAATACGTAGAGTACAGGACATTTTAAGGGCAGTGAAACTATTCTATATGATCCTGTAATATTGAATACATAATATTAATTATTTGACTTGGTACTGTATTCCTAAAGAATGAATCCTAATGTGAACAATGAACTTTGGTTACTGATTATGCATCTATACTGGCTCATCAATTCTAACAAGTATACCACATTAATGCAAGATATTAATAGGGGAAAATATGTATCTTGGTAGGGTTGGTACCTCTGTACTTTATGTAATTTTTCCATAAACCTGAAACTGCTTAAAAATAGTTTATAAAAATAATAAAATAATTAAAAAGTAGCAACCGACTGACACATTGCCTTAAACAAATTTAGTGCTCAGTAAATACTTGTTACTTAAATAATCACCCAAGATGCTTTCTCTTTCTCAAACTTGTTCAGTATGAGCTATGCCCTAATATGCATTTCAAGTTATCAGGATATGCATTTCACAGCACCACCCTCACAGAAGAATTGTGGTCAGCTAACTCATTACTAGGTTTCAGACAGCAGAGCAGCCCTTTGGGCACTTAACCTGGGCACATGGGTGAAGGAACATAAACCTGCGTGAAGGAACATAATCTTCCTTAAATTGTATACAAAATATTGTATGTGTGTGTGTGTGTTGGATTGTCTATATTTTATGAATATATTCATATTCTCAAAGAGATCACTGAACCAAAAAAGATTTATACCCACTCCTTTGTACCATGCAGAAAATTTGCTTATATCTGATATTTTGAGGAGGCCATTCTATTTCCACTGTACCCAGATCAATGGGCTGTGATTTAGGGGACAATATTAAAATTAGGTAGATCTGAAGCATCTCCAGATAGCTAAAAGGAAAAACAAAAGGAACTGGGGCTCATAACACAAGCAATTACTTTATGTCTGCAAGGCAAATTAATATCTGTCATACTTTGTTGAGTTTATATACATGGGTCAGTCTGCACAAGTGGTAGTATGTTCACCATCCACAGCTGCACTTAAAGATAATTTTAATCAAATGTCACTTGTTTAAAGATCCTGGGAATGCAACCAGGGTGAATTTCTCTAGAACTTACTACCTAAGCTAAGCTCAGACATCTTACACAGCTATGGGGAATTCAATCGGCAAATTTTATGCTATGTGCATCAGGCATTAAAGATTTTAGAAACATCTATACACATATAAAGTCACACCATAGTTGCAGGTGTTCCTATTTTTACTTAATTGCAAAAGAAGCAATAAAAGAAACCTCTTTCTTTTGGATTACTTGAAAGTAAAATGAATAATACTAAATATTTAAAGACAAAATAATTTAGTCCACTATGAATATTTTATTAGCCTTATTTTAAAAATAGACACATAGGAATTAAGAAAAAAGATGGAATTAAAATTAAACTCTAGTTAAGGTTTGCTCAATGTGATGTCTAAGAACCACCACATAACTATCACCGGAAGGCTTGTTAAACGTGAAGGTTCTGAGACTTATCAAGAAGTAGTCCAAATCTATGGAGATAGGATTGCAAGTATATATGTTAAACTAATCCCTTTTATGATAAGTATACACTCTAAAAATTAATAACTATTGATTCAATGTTAACTTTTTACAAAGATCATTTTAATTCAATATGAATTGTGACAGAAAAATTTATATTTTGGGTAGGGCAGAATATATAGAAATGAACAGCTAAAGCAATTGCAATGCATTTTTGCATACAACATATTTATGTAGTCCTCTTAATTATGTAACCTGGGTATAAGTTAATGCACATTTATCTTCATTTTGCAGATAAGGTAATTGATGGGTAGAATTCTGGTGAGACTGCTATCTCCCTAACTCTTTAGTGATAAAACTTTAGCTAAATACATGAATGTCAAGCTGGATCACAATTCTTTCTTTTTTGCTATTAGCTCTGGCCCTGGTAGTATGTTCTCACCCATGAATATTAGGAAGAAAATGAATATTAGGAAGAACATACATCTGCTATGTTTTCTTTCCATACTTCTACTGGCTGGTACCAGATATGAAAGACACTAATTTCAACCCTGTAGATGACACCCAAATTTGGAAATGTTGCTGAAAGAGAAATAAACATCAATAACATTTGAGCAATTATATTTCAAGCCTCTTTATTGAAGAGCTTTGCTCTAATGAATACAAGAGTTTAATTTGTTAAAGGCCACACGGTTTTAAAATGTCAAGTTGGTTACTATGGAAGGCGACATGGCATTGACTTTAGAGCTTTTGCCATGTTGCCTTCCATAGTAACAAACTTGAATAAAAATTACGTTATCTGCCAAGGAAAATCTGACAATTTACAAAGGAATTGTCCAAGATACTTTAGAAAAAATAGGAATGCTGTCTAGTATTCAGATGTGCAGTATTAAAAAGGGCTTAGTAATAATATAGTAAGTTTTATAAAGTTCACATTTCTTCTTATGTGGGTTCAGTTAATATAAATGAAAGTGCCTTTGTATTTCTACAACATTCCAAGAAAAAAATTGGGCTTTTTTTCCAGATGTGTTGCCTTGGTGAATAATACCTGAAAAATATACTTGAGTTTCTGGGACCTAAAATGGTCAAAAACACACAAGCAATAGCCTCACAATACATTCCATTTAAATTTTTATTTTAATTTATTTATGAATGGTAGTGAAAGATTATAACTTACCCATTTATTAGTATATTACTGCAATTTAATTTTAAGGGATCAGCAGTGGACAATAGAGAACAAAAGCATATAAATTTACTAAAATCATGTTACTTTCTTTATCATTAAATGAATTGCCTCTCCTTATTCCTTCTATGTTCTACCTGCTGTGGTTCTGATTCAGCATTAGTAGAACTCTGATTTTGGTTATTATCAAATTCTTTTGATGAAACAAAGAGTTTGTCTTTTTCTATTTACCTCTTGTAAATTCTTTCTTTTTAGATTTTAGGTTAATTTTTCAAGAAATCTTTTTGTTGAAAATTATCTTAGACAAATGGAATTAAGAGGCTGAAATTGTCAAAAGGGAAATATAAACATATGAGCAACTTAGTCACTAAAAACTGAGCTTATTATTACAACTTAAGTAAATAAAACCCAGGAAGTAAGGAGAGGTTGAGGAAAAGTAGAGCTATGTACTTACCTTCTAACATAAAGGAAACCAGAAGTTACTGTTTTAAATAATATAATGTGGCAACTCTGAAAGTCATACCCCTCTGCCCCTATCCAAAATTTTTTGGTATTGTTGATGGTGGTTGTTTTTAATTGTTATTTATTTATTAACAAGCTGTTTGCTTGTTAACTAACTTTCCTGGACTATGTCCTTAAAGTTTGCATATTTTGTCATGTGTGATGTCTGAAGTCTCTGCATAGTTAGCTTGGTGTTCAGTTAAAGATTGGATAAATATTTCCTCAAATGTCTTGTACCAATGCTTTGGTACATGCTTTCAATACTCTGGGAGTTAGTTTACAACTTTGCCTCAGCCTTCATTTTACACTTGTACAGAATCTTGCGTTCAGCTATAGGGGGGAGATCAGGGCCTTCTCAAGTCTTCCCCTGCCACATGTACAGCCCTGCATGTGTGTGTGGCCTTCTAGATCCCCAGGAATAATCTAGGGCCTTTCTAAGCCCCCTGTTGGCACCTCACTCCCCAGACATTTCCTCTAGTGTTCTTGGCCAATTTTTGTTTGTCCCAACTGGTATGGCTGCCTCAGAAGCTGCAATATTATACAATTGCTGCTGATTGTTTTAAACAAACACCTCAGGAATAGGAGTTTTCACATTAGGGAGTTCTGAGGTCAGCTGAAGACTTGCTCTGTGAATACTGTTTTGGCAGACAGGTCAAAAAGTCACAATTTTGGGGGTGTGAGACTGAGGAATTCCAGGCCCATTTTTCCCCTTCCAGTGGCTACTAGATTGCTATTTTGCAGGGCTGTCCTGGTGAGACTGCTGCTGGTTTTTAGAGAAGACAGGATTAGGGCAGGTTACAATGGGACAAAGCTCGCTGTTCTGACCAAGACTCACCTGTTCTTCTTGAATAAATGTTTCTTGCATTGTTGCAAGTCTTTGGTTAATTTCCAGAGTGTGGAAATGTTTGTTTTGACAACATTTGACAGTGTGCTTGATGCTTTTATGGAGGAATAGTTTTTGGTATTCTTACTGTGCCTATCTGGAAAGATCTCTCCCAAATATTTTGCTGTAGTATGAAATATAAATGGTCTAGACTCTTCTTTAAGAAAAACAAATTTTCATTTGAGATTTTTAAAGTTTAATTGCAGTTGTCTTATAAGAGTCACATGTAAAATAAAATTAAATACAAAGTTTAAAACATAAAAGGACAACAAAGAGGGGCACTTTATTGTAATACAAGGCATAGCCATAATTATATCTTCTAAGTAACATGATGGATATATGAAAGCAAAGATACTTTTAGAAAGTTTGATGCCAAAAATGCATCATACAGGAGATGAAAACACACTTACATGTAGAAAAAAAAGATAAGTACATAAAGTTTGAAATTTTGTTCCCAATTCTCATGCCTTCCTCAAAGAACTCTAGAACCAAGAGAATTAATGAGTAAATTATTTCAAAATTGCCACAATGAATTATTTCGTTGTTATATGAATATTAAAAGTATATTATAAATGGAAAAGTATGCAGGTTCATTTCATGAATGTGGTAGATCCAAATACTTACAGAAATAAAAACATAAATATAGACACTAAGAACTGAAATATGATGTAAAGTAATTGTATATGGTAGAAAAATTAAAAGTGATCCCGTATGTATGCTTTATTCTTGAATATATGAATGCGTACATCCAAACAATACATCATATATGAAATAAATACACAAACTCCTTAATATATGCTGATAAGGCATTAGAAAGCACACTTATTCTCCATTAGCTTTTAAAAATTGGGATTACCATGCTATTTACTTAATACAAATATATATCCACTTTTTGATATTGTAATTTCAATTTTAAGAATTAATATTTATATATCGAAGTTAAGGGATATTTAAATACATGGTATGTAGCTAGAAAATCATACTATATTGAAACATGTTTATACAATCATTTACTAAAATTGGAAAATGTGAAATTATGGTTAAAAAAGCAGTAATAAAATTATATGACCGATGTGATCTCAATTATGTTAAAAAATAGGGCTAATACAAACCAAAATATCTTCTAAGACTAAATAATCCATGGATGTTTGAATCATAGTGCTGTTCACAAATTTTCAGATATTTTCTGTATTTTACAAATGTTCTATTAGTTTTGCTATGATTCAAAAATAAAATAAGATTATTTTTAAAAGACTGAAAAAAAAACCATGTCCAGTAGCCTGTACTCAATTGTCCTAAGCAGCAAGTTCTTTAACTTACCAAAAATATTAAATATAAAATTAAAAGAAAACATTTTCCATCAGTTTATTCTTTTATTTGACTTTTTTTTTGGTCTTTCTTCTTTTTATATGTGCAAAAGTTTTTTTTTTAATTGAAATGATTTATCTTTGGAACATGAGTACAGTCATGATGGTTTTTCTACTATTAAAATATCTGTTTTCTGAATATCTCTCACTGTTTACAACTCCCACTCTACAAGCTGAAGTGTCCCTGGGAACAGCTGGGTACAGACATCTTTTGCATCTGCCTCTGAAAAAGTAATCCTTAGAGCCCAGATTTCTAAAACAGCTTGCATGTTTATCAGAGTTTTAAAAGTAGAAGAGTTCACAAAGAAGAAACATATAAAAAAATTCTAAATGAAGATTTCAAAGCTATTTAATCATGTCCTTTCTCTAGGCAAGACCACTTTAGCCATCAGAATATCTTTTCTAATATTTAATAACTCTTACTCTTGGAGAATCAATCTTCATATTGATCTTAAATACTTAGTGCAATCATTAGTATGGCTTCTTATTGTTTTATCCTCCATGGTCAAAGTCTTCTCTTACAGTATCTTTTAAATGCAGAATTCTGCCAAGTTATTACACTAAAATATAGGAGGGTCTGGAAATAGTTTGCTTTTGCTTTAGTCCAGAGGTATTGTAGGAATGTAGCAAAAATGTCCCCTACCCCACCAAAGCAATAAATAGAGATGAAGACCCAATCTGATGTGAAAACACACATACTTAGAGTTACTTTAAACAAGTACATTATTGTAATGTTCAAAAAATATAGGCTTTTTCTAGATATGATGACTGCCATTAGATTGAATATTTACATTTAATTATTAGCAATATAATTTCTTATGACACACCCAACTGAGGGCAAACAAGGGTCCTAAGGAAAGGAATTTTGGTTCAGAAAAATAGCTTAATTCTGAAATCAAAAGACTCATATTCTCTTTTTTTTTTCAATGTATAATTATTTTTTAAAATTAATTATTTATTTATTTTTTATATATCTATATACATTTTTAGGATACATTGATTACATAAATGTTACACAGAGATTCCAGGAGTACCCATATGCCACCCTCTCACCCCTCCCACAACCCACAACATGCACATCCCTCAGTGTGGCATAACGCCTCTGATAGATATACACATTTTGGGGCTTTGCCATCAGGCATAGATCACAGTTCAGGCCATAGACAACCCTCTCTCCCTTACAGTTCCAAATGATACATGATCATACAAACTGGCATACATCCTCCATTGCAGCATCATCCATGACAATTCCCAGGTTCCCCCCTCCCCAAAAAAAAACATAAAAAAATATAAAAAAAATATTAAAAAAACACAAAATAAAACAAAACAAAACAAAACAAAAAAAACCACATTACAATTGCTCTTCCCTCACCCTGCTCCCAAAGTGTCCAGTGACCCTGGCTCCACATAATTTTGCAATTTCTTGCATTGTGTATATCATAAGTCTATAGCAGGACTCCAGCAAGTCCATTCTAGTCCATATTTCTTCCCTCAATCCCAAGAAGTCTGGAATG
>PVKH010004034.1:0-23971 GCA_004027955.1 Chaetophractus vellerosus
GCTTGCTTCAGTTCGCGGGTGGCTGGCTGCGCTCCATCCGCGGGCGACCTGCCCTGCCCGTGGCGGCTCTTGCCCTGTCCGTGGCAGCTTCTTGCCCTGCCCACGGCGGCTCTGGCCCGCCCACGGCGGCTTGCCATTCTCAAGGCGGTCTGCCCGCTAGGAGAGGTCCCTGGGAATCGAACCCAGGGCCTCCCATGTGGTATGCCGGCGCCCTATCCACTGGGCTATCGAGCCGGCCCCAACAATTGGGTTTTAATAACTTACAAGCTTAGAATTCTGAGGCTGTGAAAATGTCTAAATAAAGGCTTCATCAGGCAATGCTTTTCTCCACAAGGACTGGCTGGTGGTGGTCCTGGATTCCTCTCTTCTATAGCAAAGCACATGATGAGGCATGTGGCTGCATGCACTCATCTCTCCCCTCTCCTCTGGGCTTCTTTGCTTTCAGTTTCTGGCTTCAATGGCTTCCTCTCAGCTTCTGAGTTCCTTTGATTTCAGCTTCTGGCTCTTGAGGACTTCTCCGTCAGCTTCTGGGGATTTTTCTCTATTTCTGTGGCCTTCTTTCTCTGTATATTTTTGCTGTTTATAAAGGACTTCAGGAAGAGGATTGAGACCCATCCTAGGTCATACCCTCCTGAAGTGATCTAGTCAACAGGAATGTCCCACCTATAATACGTTTACACGCACAGGAATTAATTAGCTTAAGAATATAACTTTCAGGGGTCCACAAAAGACTCAACCAGCATTGCCTAATAATTCTCGTTCAAATTTTGTTGTCACAAGAATGAAAGACCAAGAGAGGATTGGTGCAAATCCATCATCATGACTGGACAGTAGAAATCAATCACCAACACCATGACAACATCTCAGAGTGTAGTGTGTACTGGTCAGAGTTCAGAAGAATCAAATCCATGTTTAAAGGGCAGGGGAATTTCCCCCCTCCTCCCCTTCTAGAAAATACTACTACTGTTTTCACTAAAATTCCAGGTAAGCTATTGCAAAATCATATTCTGGACTTGGTTTTCAAATATATGAGACATTATCTTTTTCTTGTTAACTAGCATGTCACTATTACAAGACATATATATCTGTCATCAATTGACAAACACTACTTATCACAGGAATAGGCCATCCATTGTGCAGAGCTTTCAAATAGATTGAATCCATTCTCCTCCTCTTTTCAAACTTTACATAGTACAATGACATATAAATTGATTTGTAAACTAGTCATAACTTCTAGGTGGTTATACTTCTTCCATTTTTCATAAGGGAAAGGAATTGGAAATATGGAGAGATCTAGCATGTCTTATATAACTGCTTTTCATTTTAATGATACTCTGTTTGCAAGGGCAATGTGCTAAATGAGATGAGATAATTTAAGTTGTGTCACACTTACTTTCAAAGATTAATATGTATCAACAAGGTGAATCAAAAAGATATTAGGTCAAACCAACCTATGAAGCAGAGGCCATAGTTATTATATGAGAGCATAATAGGAATGAAATTTGTTTATCTAAATGATTGTTACTTAATTTTCATATTTATCTGATTTAATTTTGCACATATGTCCTGTTTAATGTCTATAGGTACCTCTGCTAGTAGATTGCTGGTGATTTATAAATGCCATTGGAATTTAGTGGGCTGTGTCCTTATCTTTTAGAAAACTAATAGGGCATTTTTCACAAAGGTGGATAACAAAATACTGTATATGAGCACACTATGTAGTTATCTGCTAAAAAATGGACTTTAGATTATAAATGGATTGACTTATTTTAGGTGGGTCAATTGAAACAAAGAAAAAATAACACAGCACCTAGTTTTATTCATGCTTCTCCATTAAAACACGTTAAAATGTTTGATTTGAAATTGTTTTTATAAAAGACTGATATTTTTTCTTTTGAAATTTAGGTGACATTGCTGAACTGTAAGTGTCCATAAACAAAGAATAATAACCTGAAACTGATGTTGATTTAAGAAATTAAAGAAATCTAGGTAAATACTTCATAGTTACAAAGTAAAATGAATAGATTCCATTTGATATGTGTAAAATAAATATTAATTTGGAAAATAAGTGAACACAGGAATTATGCTTAATAGCCTAAGTGTTGAAATCTTGCAGATATGAGATTGAAGTCTGGATCTTCAGTTTTATGCTTCTCTGGTAATCATTTACTTCTACAAATACCCTTAAAGGGAATAAGAGCAACTCTGGAAAGGCTTTGAGCACAAGTGAACATGTCTGAATGCATTGTTATTATTATTATTTGAAAGTAGAAAGGATATTTAGAAATTATTACATATAATTATATAAAGGTTGATTATAATACAATGAGAAATCTTCATGTGACTTGTGGCAGAATCCTCCTAAATTCTTAGCCATTTCTCAAACAGATCATATGATAGAAACAATCTTTATGTTGATTTATTTTTTATCATTATTAATTGTAGCCATGTTAGTCTAACTCATTATGTCAGATCTCTATTAAGTGGAGGCTCAGTGCATTAATGGATGAATTACTAAATGATGTTAGAATGAATGGATAGACAACTGATGAACTGACTGTTTGGCTGACAATGAATATCGTACGACACTTTTTTTCTGGTGCTCTCTCTGACCGGAATGCCTTTTCTACTCTTTCTCTATCTATGTATATCTCTCAGGGTTCAGTTTCCCGCTGTTACATCCTTCCTGGTTCAATACAGCTAGTGCTTTGTTTGTGCTTTGATCTCCTAATAAGTTATTGTCTGTGTTCAACATTTTTCTATACCATCCTTTTTGGTTTAGCTTATGTGTTGGTTTGAGTCTTTTATGTGAACCCTAGAAAATTATATTCTTAAGTTGGTCCATTCCTGTGGATGTGGGAGCCTTTGATTGGATTGAATTCAGTTGGAGGCCAATGATTACAGTACTTCAGTGAGGTGTGATCTAGAGTAGGTCTCAACCCTATTGCTGGAGTCTTTTATAAATGGGAGAAACATTCAGAGACACACAGAGAAAGAGAACTGCCATTTTACCGGGCCATGTAAGAGATGATTCCGGGATAACCTGCAGTGGCAGAATGACAGAGAAACCTGAGAGGATGAAAGGGAGACCAAAGACTGGAATCAGTGGAGCAGCCGAAGCCCAGAAGACAGAGGGAAGAAATGAGCCATGTGCCTGACAGACCACAGCTGAGCTCAGGGAGAAAGTGCACTTGGAAGGGAAGGCAGAGACCTGGGTGGGGACCGGCTGCCATTGTGCCTTGCCATATGGCAGGAGTCCAGGATTGTCAGAACTCAATTTTTGGTAAGACAGCATCTCTTATGATGCCTTGATTTGGACATTTCCCCAGCCTCAGAACTGTAAAATTTTACCCCAATAAATTCCCATTATAAAAGCCAATCCATTTATGGTATTTTGCATTGGCAGCCTGTGGCAAACAAAAACACCTTATGACAGTGTTTCCTTATATAATTTCTATGCCCTCAACAGATAGCTAGCATGTAGAGAAGAATTATCAAAGTGATAATATATTGTAATAAAGTGGGCATGTGCCCCAGGGATATACATGAATATTTACCTGTGTACAAATATTTTATATATGTATATTTAATGCTTAGCATCTATATAATGAGTGAACTAGATTCAAATGTACAGATTTGGCAGATATGCATGATATTATGTGAACAAAATTCAAAGAAAAAAAATTTATAACCCTCATTCCACAGGCCCTTCATTAGCTGAGGTCACCATGATTTCTGGTCTGAACTTTTGCCACAGTTTTCCAATTTCCTCAAGTTCTCCCAACTTGGCTCCCTCTTTTTAAAGCCCATGCACATACATTGTTGCCAGATTTTTTAAAAAAACCCAAATATCATCTAAGAATATCATTGCTTGATTCCACAAAGTTCACAGTAAAAGTTTCAAACCTCTTTGTCGGATATGTAAAGTCCTTTTTTTTTTTTTTTTTTTTTTTTGATACCAGCCTCCTTTTCCTATCTCGTTTCTTAACTTTGACGGAGAGTGCTACTTATTCAACAAAATCTGTTTTCTTCCCATTCCTAGACCTATGGCCCCTCTACATTTCCCAAGCTCCCTTGGAGTTAGTTGAGAACATGTGATTGAGTTCCCACCAATGTCATCTGAGCAAAAATTATCTTTAAGACAGCAGACAAAACCCTGCTAATCTCTTTAACATCCCAATTAATGGAATTCTCAGCACCCTAGCTTCAATCATGAAGGCAGGGACAAAGATCTAGGGGATTGTGGAAAAACAATATGGAAGAAAACTGGGTCCCTGAATGATTTTGCATGGTGCATAGCAGGCACCTGCCACCATCCACTCCTATGATGAGAAAAATAAATATCTTTGGCCTTTATGATACTTTATTCTTGGATCTGTTTGTTACAATGGTCTACATAACCTCTTACGGGTTCTTAAACTTTTTTGTTCCATGGACTCCTTTGCCAGTCAGGTGAAAACCATGGACACTTTCTCAGAATGTAGCCGATAATTTTATGACACTCAGCTAGCATCAGGTCTAACCACTACTGTAATTTTGAAGTATGGATGAGCACAAGCGATTTTTTTCGCGATATGTAACAACTGTTATGTGATATGAAATGAATACTATTGTAATTTATTGCATGCATTCATAAGTGAACGAAATGATAGATTTCAGTTACAGGTCAGAGAAAATAAAGATAATTCGTTAATTTTTTTTATTCAATTTCATGGACCCCCTGAAATCATTCCTTGGACCCCTTGGGGGTCTGTGAACCCCTTTTTAAGAACCCATGATCTAATTCAGCAAAATTCTCTATCCCATACACTCTGCTCCTGTCACACAAAATAAATATTTAATGCCATGAACATGGCATGTATTTTTCTACTTTTATATCTGTCCACCTGCTTGAGTACCTGCTTAAAATATGATCCTAAATATTCTACTAATGAAATAGTCCTAACTAACAAAAGTTACTTTTTAAATCTACTTAGCTTAGGTGTTACTTCTTCTATGAAAATTTCTTAAATTCCTCAGTCAGGATTTGTTTCTCTAAATCCTGCATTCCTATA
This sequence comes from Chaetophractus vellerosus, assembly GCA_004027955.1. Taxonomy (NCBI): domain Eukaryota; kingdom Metazoa; phylum Chordata; class Mammalia; order Cingulata; family Chlamyphoridae; genus Chaetophractus; species Chaetophractus vellerosus. The sequence goes on from PVKH010004034.1 coordinate 5,055, forward strand.
TAATACCTGTGTCCATCAGCTAAGTGACAGATCTATTTATAGATTCATTCAAAAGTTCTGATGTGCTGCATATGCACTACATTAGGCTTTGTAAATATGTCTTTCATAATTCTTAGATTATGTTGCAACTATGTATATCTTCGTTGCAAACAAATTAGTCAGGGCCATTCTTTGTACTTCATTCATTCTTCTTTGTACCTCTAACAATTAGCATACTGCTTGTAAATTAATAAATGTTTAAAAAGTAGGTTAATAAGTAAACTGAGTTTTGAATTTAATAGGTATTCCTGTATGCTTGCACATGATAATGTAGTACATAAAGTTGTAGGCCTAAAATGAAACATTTGCTCCTTCACTGCCAAGTTATGTTAAGCAAATTACTAAAGCTCTTTGAGGCTCAGCTTCCTCAACATTAGAATGGAGATAAGAGTAGTGCTTATTTCATAGGATTGTTGAGGGAAGATTAAATGAGTTAATATGTGTAAAGCACAGAAGGCATAATAAAAGCTCAGTAAATAAAGTTTAGCTAATAATTCTGCATTTTAGAATTATCTGCTACATACCATCAGTCAATATTTTGATTAACTATACTTTCTTATACCATAGTATTCCAAAAGTTTATATGTATCATATAAAGTTTTTATATATAATATCCATAAAAGTTTATATATATATATATATTACCCTTCATAATGGAACTATGGACACTTATACTTTCTTAAATATTAAGAGATCTTACCCATACATCTGCCTTTGGCAATGCAGATGCATTATTATGATCTGCGAACCCAAGATCAAGGAAGATTTTGAGAATAAGATGATACATCCTCAGAGGATTGGGTCAGCCTAATTTTTTTTTGTTGAAATGTTCAACAGCTGTGTGAACATATTGTCACTTGAGGAGGACAAAAAAACAATTCATCAAAATCAACAATATTTACAGAGGGAGTTGTACAATTCCATAGCTTCCCTTATATTAAATCTAGTCTAAAAAAACACCCATCGTTTAAACCATCTGTTGTTCTTAAGAACATACCAGTTAAAAGCAACCTTGTTATCTTCAACATAAGCAGAACTGTTGAATATAAGAGTATAAATGACTTTATGGTTTTTATTTTGGTAGCCTTAATGTATTTGAGTGGAACAATTTCACAGTAGTTAAATAGAATGAAAACTTGGTCTCCAGAGATTTTCAGAATAAATAGTAAGTGCAGAGGGACTAAACAGTTGGGTGGTTAACCTTATTAACAAAATCTCTTTCCATGAAACAATTTTAACAATGCTCATTATTACTCTTATGGTGTGAGAGTGCCTTTTTGTTTTCTGACTTAATGACTGTAGAACAATAGCTATTGGGTTGTGGAAAAATACAGATTCTATCAGAAAAGGAAAGAAAAAGGGGAAAAGTCATTTACAGATGGCAACATCCCTTTCTGTATAAACTCATTGGAGCCTTTCCTTTCTGATACCTGACTTAAGACTACAAGCACCCTAGCTTCTCCATTCTCACTTTCTTCAAATTAATTTTGTTCCTGTCATGGCTGGAAGGTGAAAATCTGAACAACACTATGCTCTATGACGAGTTTTAATGATTAATGCTCAAAGGAAAAAACGTTTTCAAAAATAACAATTTCATCTTGAGTCATGGTGACATGAGATGACACAAATACTTTGTCAAGTGGCTTTTAACCTGTGAAAAGTTGGACACAACTCAATTGAGTCCTACTTCTCCTGAATGGCTCATTTCTCCTGCACTGATAATATAGAGCCTGAGGCATTGAATTCACTCAGGTTTTATGGGTTTCTTCTTTGACTTACACAAACTGTCTGAAGATTTTCTTATTTGTTATGGACAGGCATTGATTGTGTTCTTCATAGATCAAAAACTGGTAAACGTGTTAATTTTTAAAAATAATGCCTTTTACTTTTTGTATTTTGTCTCTTTCTATTTCATCTTTTTATTTTCCCTGAGTTGGGATATTATATTTTATTGATGCAGAGTAAAGAAGAGTAGATTTTATATTCATACATTTCAAAAATCCTGAATTTTTTTATTTTGGAAATCTTTTCAACACATAATGTATTTTTTAGGTTCTCTCTTTATTTTCCAAATGTTTCTTCTACTACAATCTTGAATCAGATTTTCCCCTATTTTATAAATGGATGAAATAGGTAGCTGCCATGAATTGAGATTTCAAAATGTCTTCATTTTATCAATTGGCGTTTATATAAAACAGCAAGCTATCTTTAGCCTGTGTCAATATGTCAAAATTTAAAAGCTTACATTTAAAACTGTAGCATCTGCATCTGGTGCAGGACAGGCTTCATGGTCATGTAATTTGTGCATACACGTTGAAGGGCCCCATGCTTGTTTGATGGCTCTGATTTTGCTGTCTTGAAATTCTTAATTTTTTAACAAGGCATCTCACATTTCCATTTTGCATTAGTCCCCTCAAATCATGTAGCTAGTCCGGACTTGGAGCTATAAAAATATGACAGATAACCAACTGTCCATGTTTACAGTTCAACATGCTAGCAATTTTACTATGAAAATGCCAATTTAAATAAGTGAAATGAAATCCTATGTGGTTTTATGTTTTTTTCTTCCTCTTATCCTTTACTCCAAATTACTAGGAATATTCTACAAATGGATAAAAGAATTGTATTACTAAAAAGAAAAATTAGTAATACAATTAGATACATTAGAACCAACAACCAATTTTTTTATGAGTACAATAGTTGCAGTGATCATTTCTCCATAAAAATTTGAGCTCTCATTTCTGGTTATATCCAAACCTATAAAGTAGACCTGCTTTGATATCCTGCCCAAAACCTCTTTACTGGTAGAGTAATCCCATTCCTCATCTACCATGAGTGCTAAGAGTTAGCCTACCCCTAACTGCCTGTACTGACTGGTAGATAGGGGTAGAGCTAAGGTTAGCTTTTACCTTAGACACAACCTTGCTTTTTTCCCACTCTTCACCCTTGTCTATCTAGCTTCACTTCTTCCCTGAATAAATCACTTGCACTTGAATCCCTTCTTGGGCTTGACTTCTGATTTAAATCAGAAGATGACTTAAAGAAGCTTAAGTCTTTAAAAAAGCCATTTTATGACAAAATAGAGCCCTGGAATTTGAACCAAAGACAATGTTTAAGTTTTGAGAAATTGCTTTCTAGAAATATTGCATAAATTCATATAGTTTAGCTAGGCTGTTCAAGAGTATTTACCACATCTTTATCAGCATTGAATTTTTATGTGAAAAAAGAGGCAGGTGGCCAACTATAAGGTGAAGAACAGCATCTCATTTATTATTTAACTTACTGTGCTTCAATGATTAGTGAGGATGAAAGATTTTTAATGACTATTGGCTTTTCATATCTCTTCTCTCCTTTTTCTATTGGTATATATATATATATAAAATAATTGATTGTTTATTAAAAATAAGAATAATGATGTACTCCTAACCACCATTTTTTAAAGAAAAATTTGGTCAGTGATTAATACTTCTCAATTGCTAAAATAATAAAAAAAAAAAACTGGAATCAACTTGCAGAACTAGATCTTTTGTTTCCCCTCCTATGTCCAATTGGAACTTTTTGCCCATTAAGATTATTAACACAGAAATAAAGGGAATTTCTGAAGTGCCTTTTCCTACAAAGAAAACTGTCTGTAGAGGGTGATTATAAGTAGATCCTCATCTCTATGAAGGTCCTTTTAGGGCTTATAATTATGAAAATTTCTAAAGAAATGTTTAGAACATAGTTAATCATAAATTCTATGTCTACATGCAATAAAACAACAATTTCCTATGGTCTAGAAACTTCAAGATTTTTTAATGCCTCTATTTTTAGGAACAAAAGTGACCTGAATCTCTTACTTGTCATTACCAATATGCATAAATGCTTGAAATATAAATTAAATGACCAAAGGGCATTTCTGTCAAATGAGTGGCTTCAGAAAGATAACATCATCTAGTGTTTTAGTTCTTTCCTCACTCCATTAGGGGAATCCAATGTGCTTCATTCATGCTTTGGGAAATGAAAGTGCCATTTCCTGAAACAGGAGACTATACAGACGTCTTTGTCTTGCTTTTCTGACTGCTATAGGCCATATTATAAATAGAAACCTAATCTTATATTAGATGAACTAGCATAAATGAATGAAATTCTATGCACTGAATATGAAATCAACAATTTACTCTTAAGTTATTTATAAAAAGAAAAATCACCTGGTTTGTGTCTCTATATATTACTAATTAAAGTGTTAAATATATTGAAAATTATTTCAGCGAGAAAGACTAGAAAATCTATAATAAATCATTCCTCACTTATGAGTATTCTAATCCCAAATATGCCTTCTTTACAACTTCCCAGTAAAAGAGAGAAAGTTAATGGCTAAATTGAGAGGTGAAGGAGCTCTGTTTTTAGATGCAATAACAAATTTACACAAATTTCATGTCACTGACCATAAAATATTTACTATTTGACATTTAAACATAACATTTCCGGTCAACAATATTTGTTAAAACCACATTCATAGTGTAAGTAAATTATATATAAAAGATTTCTAGGAAATAAAGAGAATATTGCATATAATACCATGGTTTCATGTTTATCACACTATTTTCTGCAAAAATATACTCCAGCCATTAACCTCAACAAAACTGTGAATCCATTGTAAAAAGATTTTCAATTGTCTTGTTGTCTTCTTCAACAGTCATATACAAATGACTTACCTCTATCAGGTGATTTGTTTTTAAGTAAAGAATAAAATTATTTAAATTCATGAGAAAAATAGGGTTTGTTTGCTTGTTTTTGGTCTCACTTGCTATAACATGAGACCAAGGAAATTTAGCTCTACTACCAAGGGGAATTTAAAACAAACAAACAAACAAACAAACAAAAACCTTCTCAAAAAATATATAAACATGCTCAATGCTGGGTTTTATTTAGTTCTCTTTTTCTTTCATCATTCAAATTTGCATTACTAATTACTTTAAATTCAATTTGTAACTATCCATCAATCTAAAATTCTGGTTATAAGAAACAACAGCTGTGCTAATGAATTTTGCTTATCATGTTGTGAATAAATAGCATTGACACTGAAAAGAAGAAAGAGAAGGAAAAGTGAAGAAGGACAAAAAGGAACCAATTATATATCTTTTTCTATAATCTAATCTATGTGAAATATATGCAATCACTTCGACTTGGCTGCTTTAAAACAGAGTACAGAAGTTATTTTAAAAGGTCTACACCTTCCAATTTAGTCCAGGCATCAGCAAACTTTTTCTGAAAGGGGCAGATAATAAATATTTTAGGCTTTGTAGGTCTGTGTCACAACTACTCAACCACTCCTTATAGCACAAAACCAGCCATAGCAATATGTAAACCAATGAGGAAGGCGGTGTTCTTATAAAGTTTTATTTACAGAAACAGTTGGCGGGTAAATTTGGCTCATGAGCAATAGTTTTCAGACCCTTAATTAGCCAAATACGGGGCTGGCTGGATAGCCCAATGGATAGGGCACCAGCATACCACATGGGAGGCCCCGGGTTCGGTTCCCGGGGACCTCTCCTAGCGGGCAGACCGCCTTGAGAATGGCAAGCCGCCATGGGCGGGCCAGATCCACCGTGGGCAGGGCAAAAAGCTGCCATGGACAGGCAAAAAGCCGCCATGGGCAGGGCAGGTCGCCCGCAAATGGAGCGCAGCCAGCCACCCGCGAACTGAAAGCCGGCCGTGAATGGAAGCAGAAGCCGCCCACAAGCGGGGAAAGCCGCGCCTGCGCAGTGACCAGTCTCGGCGCGTCGCCACAGTGGAGGGGAGGGGAGATATGTAATAAAATAATAAATCTTTAAAAAAAAACAAAAACATGTGTATGGCAATTGTAGGCATCCTTTTTGTGTGATAGTTCCTATACTGGTAATATCTTTCTACCTCATGTTCATATTCAACCATACCATCTTTAAGGGTTGTAATAGTTAAGACAACATATGTATCAAGATATTTATAATAGTAGAAATCAGTAAAACAAATATGATGTCTTATCATGGATTCATGGATCATGGATTCATACAGAAGCCCTGGGCCTGTTGATTTTCAATGTGTCATGTACTCAGATTTTCTGAGAGTTGACATTTGATAAATCAATCCTCCTGTACTCTTCAACTTCAAGGTGTGAGTAAGTTTTCCTTGAATTAGCGCCACGGGTGCTACATTGAATCAGGATCTCTAAGAGACAAAAAGAAAACTACCAACCACACACCTCCATCTCTTCTGGACATTCCATGTAGATAGTACTCTGTAACCCCGACAGGATATTCCTATATTAAAACTTATTATCTTCAAGTAAACTGGTTTTCTCCTTCAAATTCTGTCTTTTAATCAAAGCACCTTTTTTATTTACCCCAATATCCCAGTAAGACACAAAATCCGTGAGGTTTTCCTTTTATAACATTATTTCTAATCCCTATGCACCTATCCTTATCTAGGTCTAAATTATTTCATGCTTGGATCATTACAATAAACACAGAGATAGTTCAATAATTTTTGCTTCTCTCCATTTCCATTTATTCTATTATGCTAATGTTCTTTTAATACGACTTTGAATACAGCATCATACTTTGAAAAGAAATTCTAGAGATAGGGTAACACAACATCATCTTCCATCAGTTAAGGATATAGTGACTTGCCTAAGTGAAATACTGGGTCCAAAGTCACCTGTGGGGTAATGAGAGATCAGTCTGGTAATAGAAAATTATTTTTTCTATTACTTTGTTTCTCCTCTTATAGCCTGAAAGTATGTCTGAAGTAATTTCCTCATTCCTAAACATCCATCCTAATTGCTCTTCCCAAGAACCTCCCAAATTTGTTTACATTTCATCTATGTTTCTTAAGACTAGATTATAACCCAAAATGATCCTCACTACTTTTATTTAGAAATGTTCTCTTTCCCACTAATAGGTCATAGAAGTCCTATATTTTTGCCTTTAATAATATTTCTTTTGCCTGTAATGCCATTTCCCTCCTAAACCCAACCTAAACCCTACTCATCTTTCAGAGGTCCAATAGATTTCCAATTCTCTGAAGAAAACTCCTGAAACTTCTCACTTCTCTTTGAGGTTTGGAAATTCTTGGTAGTGTGACTCATAAAGTATATCACTTAATTTATGCTGTCACTTGACTAACCCAGCTTCTTAGTGATGGTAAAATTCACTTTAACTAGGTTAAGCAGAAATATAGACCGATAGATATAGATGCAAATTTAGATAGATAGGTAGATAGATAGATGATAGATAGATAGATAGATAGATAGATGATAGATAGATAGATAGATAGATAGATAGATAGATAGATAGAAAGAAAGATATAGAGACAGAGAGATAGAGATAGAGATAGAGATAGAGATAGAGATAGAGATAGAGAGAGAGAGAGAGAGAGAGAGAGAGAGAGAGAGAGAGAGAGATAGAGATAGAGATAGAATTTTGGAAGACCAAAGCATCAGTCTTTGAAATCTGGCAGGAAAAGAACTTCAAAAACAGTTACAGTTCTAGTAAAGAAAGCACTAAATTCTGCCTGAGCCATACCAGAGACAAATCAAAGAGCTCTTGTGCTTGAATATTTGTGGGGCCTGGGTGAATAAGAAAAGCTGCCAGTTCTAATTCTGCTTCATACTTAAGAAAGTAGGAAAAAAATTGGAAAGTCACCTGTAACAAGAAGCAGCTAAATATGAATGAAGAACCATAAAACATGGGAAATACAAACTCAGTGACATAGCTCTTACTGCACATGTGTTGATATTCTTCTTTCTTAAAGTGTTTGTCTTATAATAAATCATTTATCATATTTCATATAGGCCTGGAGTCCCATTTATTTCATTCAAAAATGCTCCACTAGTGTGACTTTGGGCAAAAAATTAATTTTATTGAGTATCACCTGTCAAGTTTACTTATTAACAGATCTTGGATAATCTACCTCATAAAGGGTGATTTTTAGAAATGAAGGAAATAGCTTAAGTATGCAGCACAGATATTAGGTACTTTATAACCTTGGTTCCCTATCTTTCTCCATGATAAACAACTTAAGAATACTTATTACTACAATGCTGAACAGAGTTAACTGAAATACTTGTTCTAATTTCTGATTAATATATTCCTTAATAAAAATTACAGAGGAAATTGGATATTACTTGTAGTAAACATATACTTGTTTTTGTTTTCCATCATCCAAAAACCTATCTCTAATAGTAGTGGTCTTTCCCATTTTGTGTCTTGGTGAAAGGTAAGGCCAATTTCCCACAATAGAAGCCAGAGGGGTATGTTTTCAATCTCCACCTATCCTATGACAGACCTATATCTTAATATATGGAAGAATTTATGGAAGAACATATGGAAGTTTATTTAATTGGATAAAAATAATCATAATATCTTCATAATTTAAAAAATGAAATAATTCAAGGAGAGCACTTACAACACAACTATAAATATAGCTAAATATTAATAAAAGTTATTTTGCTTTTGTTATTATTATTAAAGATTATATTCACTGTAGAAGTCATATTACCCTTAGGGTTGCTCTGACCAAGGTGTTGTCTAAAACATTTGCTTCTGGATCTATGTATACCATTAATTTTCATATTCTCTCAATAAATATCCCTTTGGCTTAAGTTGGAAGAAATAAATTCTGTTACTTACTATGCAAGATTTTTAGCTGATAAAATTACCAAAGAAATTTGCCTTTGCATTTTAGGCAATAGAAAGCCTTGAATTTCTTTAATTAAACCTTACTTAAGCTCTATGGATTTTTCAAAACAGCTAACTTGTCCATGAACCTCAAAATAGCTGGCATAGGAAAATACCATAGGAAGGCTAGGCCTCTATTTAAAATCCTGAAACAATAGAGAGTTCATGTATCCTATTGATAATTTCTTCATATAGAAGTATGTTTTTATTTAACTTATATTCCTTAAAAGACATTTGATTAGAGTTTTATAAACTTAGCCCTGACATTTGTCAGTTGTACAAAACTGTGGAAGTTTCCAAATGTCATTAAATCTCAGTTTTCTGATTTGTGCAAAAAGAATATAATGCTATTTTTTCATAAGATTGATTTGTGGGGAGTACATGAGATATTATAATATACAGTGCACTAAATAATAGTTTTTTTCAACCAAAATATGTTACAGGAAGATTATTTAGAATAACAATAAAAGTCCTAGTTTTACTCTTATTTATTTGGCAGGCTAAATCAAAGTTATGGTCATATACTATCTAGTTTAATCAAAACATCCCTTTCATTTCTGTCTCTCTAGATATAAATGTAACTTGCTTTGTATAAGCTTATCCTATTTTATTATACTTATGTCTCCTTTTCCTGATGTTATCTAGAAATAATAATATCAGAATGTCACTTCACTTAAATAATTTCCATTATTTCCTTTGAGAAGTATTAGGTTAATCTATAATCACAGGGTTGTGAAAAGCTTAATTTTGCTTTCTGTGAAGTCTCTCAGAGGGTATTTACCTTACATTCCAGTGTACCAAGGAGCAGAGAACAACACTTGTCAAAATACTAACTTCTGTCTGATTAGATGGGTTCATATAGAAGCAGTATGTGATCATTGTGAATCTCTGTGTTGTTGCAATTGCATTTGTTGTTTTTGTTGTTAGTTACAGTTCATTATTATTTTTATAAGTTTGGGAGAATTTTAAGAGGGGTTTGGCTCTTCATCATAGAATATTTAAGTTCTTCTAGGAACAGTTCCTAGAAACTGTATCAGGAACAGTTGGCATTTTCCTTCAGAGAAGTTTTGCTGTACTCTAAAAATTTGCACATATGTACAAGATATGTTTATAAATACTCAGGTGAGTCAAAGTTTTCTGAGTGTTTGAATTGATCTGAATTTAACAACATAGTTGTCAGATACTGTTCATCTGGTGCCAATTTGGCCACATTTATGCAAATGTAATTTAACATTAAATTTTGTTTTCATCATCTGTTAATTTGGCTCTTTTCATTGGTTCTTTGCAATTATTAGCAAAAATTTGGGGAAAAATGTGTTTTTGAGCGAAATTTATACCAAAATCACATATTTATGTTGACATATATAATTAACTTTGTTTTGGTCAATATATCAACTTTGAACCAATATATGTACTTTGATGAGTAACTTGATATATAAACTATATGCCAATTTATGATCAAAACATGATCAGAATTGGAGTGAATAAATGGAAAAATACATTTTTTCCCTTCTTGAAAGACATGGAAATAATATTCTGTGGTACACTAGAAACAATCTAAGTGCTTTTGTTGCTACACACATTGATTTTCTGGGGGTAGGATTCATTATAATTGAACAATAAGCCATCCCTTTTAATTTTTGGCAGTATTGTCATAAGTATATAATTTAAAATTATATATTAAATGAATTCAAATAAGTCCCTGGGATTTATTTATTTATCTATCACACTTGAATTAAACTGCCCTTCTCTATGGTAATGAGAAGACATAGAATCCGTACTTAATGATGAAGAATGATTAGAATTTTAATATTTCTTTTGGAATATAAATTAATCCTCTAGTTAGTAAAAATGGAGAAGAATGTGCCTTGTTGCTCTAAAGCACTTAACAGAGAACGCTATCTTGCCCATTAACTACGAGCTTACTGTTCTTTTTCCTTCCATGTTTTCCTAATCAAGGACATACTTTCTCCCCTGAGGCACGTGGGAGTTTAGCAATTACTTGCAGCTTTAACACTAGGCAATTTCTTTTGGGATTACAATCTGTTAGAGTTCAATTTACTCAAACACAGACAAAATGATCAGAATGAATTCATTCCTCTAGAAGGGAGCCATGTGAATAAACTAAATGTGATTGAAATGAACCTATGTGGTACTCATAAATAAATCAACAGACTACCCAGGCACATATTCTGATATGTTCATACTTATGGCATGTGCTTTACATTCAAGCAGCTTTTTGGATTTTTAAAAATCTTGCAATAAACATTTTTTAAAGATCCAGTTAAGTCTAACATGAATGTAATAATTATGTGTGTGTAACCATATTATCCTACAAGGAGGTTGCATTACATTACATGCTTTCCAACAGTGTGAGAAAGCCACTGTAGCCTGATGATTTCTCCAACACTGGAGATGACAAACATTTTTTGACAATCTGCTAAGGTTCAAAAAATTAAAATTTCAGGTTGAGTGAGGTTAGGTATTTTCCACATGTTTATAGGCCATCCATTTATTCATTTTTGTGAATCTATTCATACCCTCTTTATATTTTCCATTTGTGTTGTTTGCCTTTTTCTCTATTTTTTTGTAGAAAGTTATTCCATTTTAAAGGATTGAGTTGTCTTATTTGTTTCAGATATTTTCCCCCAGATTAAAATATGATATAGCCATAACACTCTTAGGAATTTATCTCACAAATATATTGGACAAGTTCATAAAGTTATATTCATTGTTGCATTATTTGTAAAAGATAAGAACAAGAACACACATAAATATGGTTAATAGAAAAGTGATAGGTTAAACTATGATACATCCTTTAAGTAGAATATGAAGTATTACAAAGAATAAAGTAGATCTAATTGTGATATGTAACACAGAAAAGTTCTTTTAGCTGGCAAGTAGAATTTAGGGGCAGACTGAGAGTTTTATATTTCACTATATAACATTTAGTATCATTTTAGTGTATTACCATGAATTTATATTACGTTCATCATCGTCGTCATTCTCATCATTATTCAAGTACAAAATCGTTATCGTTTAAGGTTTAGTAAAGAAACTATTTTTAAATAAAAAAGCTTGGGAATATTGAAAGTGAATTTAGTTTTAATGCATTAACAAAATATCCTTTCTTAAAAATTGAGCGGCCATACAAAATGGCACCAGCGTTTACTGTTCTTTAATTGAATCTTTGCATTGACCCCCAAAAAGGTATGGACTTACCCCCAGGACCAAGTTTCTCAAAGACCTTTGTTTAAAACTTATTCATGGTAGAGTTATGCTTGAGATAGTGGTGGTGATTATACTTAATCATTCTAATTATCTTACAGAATTTTGATTAAGTAAATTCATCTTTTTATTAAGAACTTATCTTTGATATTTAAAAAATCTTACTAATTCAAATCCTACTGGTATGAGAACATTCCTTAACCACTTAATATGACCCTGACTTTGCATACTTTGAATTGATATTAAAAATATATTTTGAAAGAGGAAACTCATTTGAATCATTATCAAACAAGAGGAAAATCAACCAAGACTTCAAATACTGATAATGCACTACTAATGTAGGTGTTATAAGTGGTAAGAGGTAAGATATGGTTCTGTTTCTCTAATAACTCACTCTAAATTTTTTTTCAGCTCTGGTATGACATGTAGTAACATGTCAAGGTGGGGAAAATAATTTTTAAAATTCTAAAGAGTTATATTAAGAAATTAGTATTTTAATTATATAAAATGGCTTTCCATATTTTTGTTATGTTCAAAATCTATTTTGGACATAGAAGAAAAAGCCATTTATGAAATGTGTATAGAAGCAGAAAAATCTACTAGCTTACCAGAGTGATTGAGGTAGAGTGGTACCCAAGAACACGGAAAATGAGATTGGAAATGCATGATTTAACATTTACTAAAAAAGAAGTGGAAAGGTAGATAGATATAACAGATAACTGGCAAATTTATTTGCAAATTCAGAATCACTAAGTGTGGCAGAAAAATTTAGAATCTGCACATTAGAGATTTTTCTTCTATTGTTTCGGACTCAGAAAAAAAGAACATAAATTTCAGAAAAGGAATGGGAGAGAAATGAATGCCATTATTGGCTAAGGCCCTCAGATATTGAATCTGTGTCAAAAGAGTGGCACAAACTGAAGAGTTTTAAATCGTAATGGAGTGGTCTTTAAGGGACTTCATACTAGACTCTAGCTTCCTGGATGAGACAGAACAATAAAATTATTTTATAGCTAAAATAAGCCAAAATTCAAAATATGTGCCCATTCCTTAGAATCTTTAGATTAGGCTGTAATAGTTAGGGAATATCAATAAAATAAAATTAGTTGTTACTTTAATCTTAACTGTAACATTTCCTTTGCTCCTTACAATTAAAACCATGGTCTTGGTTTGCAAAAATCCCTAATTTACTCTCTATTTATATTCAAACCAAGTCTTTTCACCAGAGATTAGCCTATGTACCCCAAACCAAGGAGCTAGTACATATCAGAGTGGAAAATTAAATCTAAGATGTTGAAAAATTAAACCCACCACCAAAGAGAGGTGAGAATTAACCATATACAGATATATATTCAATAATAATTGTAATATACTTCATGGTTTGGCCCATAATTAAGAAAAACCAAGAAATTATTTCCTTGCTTTCTTTAAGTTTACCAATAAATCAATCAATAAATGTAAAAATATCAGTAATAAATGTAATGAAAAAAAAAAAAACCTGGGTGAGGTAGACACTATGATGTGTGTCTTAGTTTGTCACTCTGCTATGAGATATACCACACAGGGCATTGACTTAAACAACAAACATTTATTGTGTCATGGTTTTGAAGGCTACAAGTCCAAAATCAAGGCATCAGCAAGGCTGTGATTTCTCCCTGAATTCTGTAGCATTCTGGTGCTGCCTTGCTGCAATCTTTGGGGTTTCTTGGTTTGCATCTCTGTCTCTCATCACAAGGCTATGTTCTTGATCTCCTCCTGTGCCTTTCTTTTGCTTCTGGCTTGTCATAAGACCTCCTGTAACATAGATTAGGGCCCATCATGATTCAGTTTGGCCTCACATAAGATATTAGAAGATCCTATTCACAAATAAGTCCACACCTTAACTGATAATATATCTTCAAAAGATTCTATTTACAAATAGGCTCACACAGCAAAGGAATGCTGGTTAAGATTATGAAAATACCTTTTTGGAGTACATAATTCAATCTAACACAGAGTGCCTCCCTAGTGTGTCTTTACTGAGTGCTTCTCCTGTTCGGGGTGCTGTCTGCAGAAGGCCTTCAGCTGCTTTCAGTCATTCAAAACTTATACCAGCTATACTCACCTTAAATTAAAACTCTTCCAAAGGCTACCACCCTCCAAGGACTGGTGTAAGCAGGAGCATAAAGGCCTGGCCACCTTGGTCCAATGGAGGACCACTCAAACGGGCTACTCCAGCTGAAGAACACCCGGGGGTCATTAGATGCTCTTGTTGGGCCAGCATTGAAGCTCAACTTCTCCCTTTTTCCAGTCCTGCTTGATGCCCTTCCCTACCACAGATATCAATCCCAAGGACACTCTCCATGCTACATGCCTTCTTGGATTGGCCATTAATCCAGCACTCTTTATTGAAAAAAATTATCCTTTTCTCACAACTCTGCAGTGTGATCTTTTTTTAAATCAAAGGACCATACATACATGTGTGGGTCTGTTTCTGGACGATCTTGCAATTATATATTTACAATTCTTTGATCCAATATCACACTCACTTAATTACTGTAGCTTAATAATAAATATTGATATCCAAGATGGTAAACCTTCTGATTTCATTATTCTTCTTCAAGATTATTTTAGCTATTTGTAGCTCTTTTCATTTCCATAAATACTCAACTTCCCCAAAATTATGATGGGATTTTATTAGGATTCTACTGAATTTTAAAAGCAATTTTGTAAGAAACTGACATCTTTACAATATTTAAGCTTTCAATCTGTTAATATATCTTTCCATTTATTTATGTCTCTAATATTTCTCAGTAATTACTTAATTTTCTCACATATAGGTCTTTACATTTTTTTCATTAGAATTACATCTTAATAGTTGGTGGTGTTGATTATCCTCTAAGTATAATTCAATAATGTGCCTGTTCTGCTTCTTCTTATGTTATACTGTTTACAACTTCGGTTTAATGTGTTTTCCATGTTTAAACATTCTCAAATATTCCTCTGGTTCCACTCTCTCTCCTCTCATTTTGTGGAACTCCAACTACAAATATGCTAGACCTTTCTACCATGGCCCATATATCTTTTATAATATTTTCTGCATTTTCTATTCTTTTTTACTCTTCCTGCTTCTGTTAAGATCTTTTCTTCTTACCTGTCTTCCAATATAATAATTCACCCCTCAGCTGTATCTAATATGATGCTTAATGAATCCATTGAAATCTTAAATTAAATTATGTGTTTTGGTTCATTAATTTTCATTTACTTATTTTTATATACTGGGAAATACAATTCTCTTTCAAAGTTTTGCAACTTGTATTTTAATTGCTTAAAATAGATTTTTTGAAGTCTAAATTTATAATTCTAATATCTAGATTTTCTGTAAATTATGTTTCTATTGGATGTATTTTCTCTGGCTTTTTTTTTTTTTTTTATATGTCTTGTGATTTTTTCTCTGATAATTTTGAACTGAATGTCAGGTATAGTCAGGTATAGAATAATTTGTGGAGATAATTGGAGAGTCTTGGTAATGTTATATTTCATTAGATTTGATTCATTTTGCTTCTGGGACACAACTACAATATGGGTAGAGCATTGTAATCCAATAAGAATTTAGCTGGGCCTGGCTAGATAGCTCAGTGGATAAAGAGCGCCCTGGGATACCACATGGGAGGCCCCGGGTTCAGTTCCCGGGGACCTCTCCTAGCGGGCAGACCACCTTGAGAATGGCAAGCCGCCATGGGTGGGCCAGAGCCGCCGTGGGCAGGGCAAAAAGCTGCCACGGACAGGGCAAAAGCCGCCACAGGCAGGGCAGGTTGCCCGCGAATGGAGCGCAGCCAGCCACCCGCGAACTGAAGCAAGAGCCGGCCGTGAATAGAAGCAGAAGCTGCCCACAAGCGGGGAAAGCCGCACCTGCGCAGTGACCAAGTCTCGGCGTCGCCGCAACGGGGGAAGGGGAGATATGTAATAAAATAAATAAATCTTTTTTAAAAAAAAAAAAGAATTTAGCTGATGAGAAACCAGCTTCCTGCCCTTTTACAAGCAGATCAACTCCAATTCACTCATTGTCCTAGGGTTTAGCCCTTTGGGATTCCAATCCAAAGCTTGAGATGTTTAACAGTCTTTCTTTCTTGGCTCTTTCTCATCTACAGTTGTTGTACCACAGCACAGTGATATTGCTGAAGCTTTCCTCATTGATTTCAACATCTCACTTGGTGCTTTTGGAATCAGCAGCATAAAAGGAAGGGCGGTTTCAAATTCTGGGCTTAATTTCCTTGGTTTCTCTCCTATCCCTTATCTGAACCTTCCAATTCTTACTTCCATGTTAGCACTGCTATGTCTTCAAGTATATATATATATTAACAACTATTCTAGTTGTTCTCAGCAACTAGAATATTCCAAAATATGTTAGGCCTTCAGTGTCAGTAAGTAAAATGGGAAAGTATTATTGATGGCCTCAATATAGTGTATATTAAAAAGAGAAGTATGAAGGGGGCCTCCAAGGTTTGGGGCTTGAATAAATGAGTAAAACATCAGTCATTTGTATTTCTTCTTTAGACAATTGTCTTTTCAAGACTTTTGCCCATATTTTCACTGGATAGTTTGTCTTTTTATTGTGGAATTGTAGTATCTCTTTGTATATCATGGATATTAAACCCTTATAAGATAGGGTGATTGCCAAAAATTTTCTCCCACTGAGTCAGCTGCTTTCACCCTTTTGACAAAGTCCTTTGAGGTACAAAAGTGTTTAATTTTGAGGTCTCATTTATCTATTTTTTCTTTTGTTGCTCATGCTTTGGGTGCAAGGTTTAAGAAACTACTGCCTACCACAAGATCTTGAAGCAGTTTTCTTACATTTTGAGTTACATTTTGTATAAGATGTAAGCTGAGGTCCTTTTTTTTTCTTTTGTATATGGCTATCCAGTTCTCTCAGCACCATTTGCTGAATAGACATTTCTGCCCAGCTGGGAGGTCTTGACAGCCTTTTCAAAAATCACTTGACCATAGATGTGAGGGTCTATTTCTGAGTTCTCAATTTAGTTCCATTGGTCAATCTGTCTTTATTCCAGTAACATGCTCTTTTTAGTACTATAGCTAAGTAATATGCTTTAAAGACAGGAAGTGAGAGTCCTCCAACTTCATTCTTCCAAAGAAGAAATATAAATGGCAGAAAAACATGAAAAAATGTTCAACATCAATGGCGATTAGGGAAATGCAAATCAAAACTACAATGAGATATCATTTCACACCTATTAAAATGGACACTATTAAAAGTCAGAAATCTACAAGTGTTGGAGAGAATGTGGATAGGAACGCTTATTCATTGTTGGTGGTAATGTAGAATGGTACAGCCACTGTGGAGGACTGTTTTGTAGTTCCTAAGGAAGTTGAATATAGACTTGCCTTGTGACCCGGCAATACCACTACTAGGTATAGACCCAGAAGAACTGAAAACAGTGACACGAACAGACATCTACACAGCAATGTTCCTAACAGAGTTATTCAAAATTGCCAAAAGATGGAAATAACCCAGGTATCCATCAACAAAAGAATGTATAAACAAACTGTGGTGTATACTCACAAAGGAATATTATGCAGCTGTAAGAAGAAACAAAGTCGTAAAGCATATGACATCATGGATGAACCTGGAGGACATTGTGTTGAGTGAAGCAAGCCAGATACAAAAGGACAAATATTTTATGATTGCACTATTATGAACTAAATATATTGTGTAAACTCATGGAGTTAATAATTAAAAAATAGGTCTCCAGAAAATAGAATGAGGGTAGAGAATGGAAAGCTGAGGGTTAATTTTTGCAGAATTGGTAAAAACCTTGTTTGTAAATCTTTGAAAATGAATAGAAATGGTGAAAGCACATCATACGGTTTGTAACTAGCAGAGCTATTATATGGGTCTAACAGTTGTTTCAAGGAAAAGTCTAAGGTCATGTATATTAGTATAATGAAAGCTAAAAAGTGTAACATGGGGTTGTATAACAGTGAAACGTCTTGTGAAATATGAATATGAGTGATATTGCATATATAAGACTGTTTTTACAAAATATAAATAAATTAGAGAGATTGATACAGAATAGCAGTTTTGTAAAGCAGGGGAAAAAGAAAGATTGAGAGGCAATGAGTTGTTCAGGTTTTTTTGTCTGTTTATTACTGTTATTGGAATAGTGTAAATGCTCTAATAATGATTGAAGTGATGAATGCACAACTATATGATTGTACCATATACCATTGATTGTACCTTTGGATGGATTTAAGCTTTATTAATATGTACCAATAAAATTGATTTATTAAAAACACTTTGGACATTTTATGTAGTGAAAACAATTAAGAGCAAGCTTAAGAGGTGGTGAGTATCAAGATTTTATCAAACATGTTTAATTTGAAATATCTTGTAGGCATTTGAATATACAATTCTAGAATTTATAAGAACTAAATGGTTTAATAGATACTAATTTCAGAGTCAATAGTCTAAATAGTAATATAAAATCATTCAATTTGATGAGACTGGGACAATTGTAGGTAGAAAAGAGAATGCCTGCAAGACTGAGTCCTGAGTATACCAATATTTAAAGGTTGTGTCAAAATTAGGAATCAGCAGAAGACTGAATGGTTTCCATATACATAATTGGGAGGCTATAAGTGTAGAATGTCTCAGAAACCATATAGGACGTAGGTAAAGAATTTGGGTGGAAGTATCATATAATCTGTTTTAAATGATAAAGAGGTAGATTTATAAAGGTCCAATCAATTTATCAATCTGTTAGTCATAGGGGACCTTGAAAATTTGTTTCAGAACAGCAACAATCCCCCAAGTATAGGGGCAATGATATATTGAAGGAGGATGGTCCACTGATGGGCCCTTGATATTGAGTACTATGCTTATGAGCCTTTGCTCTTGAAATTGAAAGTTAGCCTAGAGTTATAGGGTGCCTAAGAGTTGCCTCCTAAGAGTCT
>PVKH010004035.1:0-23973 GCA_004027955.1 Chaetophractus vellerosus
CCCGCAGAGCAGGCACCCAGACCCAGGCAACAGAGACAGTCAGTCAGGGCCCCTTAGCAGGGCGGTGGGAGGCAGGGAGTGCCTGGGCGTCCCACAGCGCGTTTTCTGCAGGCAAAATCGTACAGCAGGTGGTAAGGGAACCTGTGGGACGTATCAGGTCGGGAAATTGTACATGCTAAAAAGTAGAGTGATTTCTTTAAAAAAGAAACAGACAATTCTAGAAGAGGTTTGTGAGGAAAACAGGAGTATCCTTGAGGAGTATCCTTCAATTCTAAGTGGATTTCATGGAACATCACCGCGCCCTTCCATTTCACAGTCCTTGATGCTGCACTTGGTAGACTCTGAGTCCCTATTAACCAGAATGTGGCTATTTCCTTTTAGCCCATAAAGCCTCTTTTTAATTCGGGGGGGTGTTAATAAGTGTCATGTAGCCTCTTTAAACATGTTTCCTTACCTGGAAAATGGTGATGACACTGCTGATTCCTGGGGTTATTATGGGCATTGCCTGGCACATACTAAATGCTCGATAAATATCGGTTATTGTGATTCCATGAAAAGGATACTATGGTCCAATAAACATGTGAAACCTTAGACTGAAAATGCTAATTAGGTTCCTAAGCACAAGGCTTCTGAGAGCCTTTGAATATAGTGAGTATGATGATACTCCGGGGTGGGGGGTAGTACATAATATCTGGTCCTAGGACCACTTCTGCTCAGAACATTTAGTGGAAGATGAGTCTCTGGACTAGTCTTTGAGAACTTCTATGCAATGTACTTACACGCACACACACAGAGCTTTATGAAAAAGGGGAGACACTGTAAATACTGCATTGGACCTGCTTCTCTCGGTTAATACCACACTGTGGTGACTATGCACTCAATACTGAATCTCCCTATGGTATTTTTTAGTGGCCGCACAGTATGCCACTCTATCGGCTACCAGGGCTTATTAGTTTAGTTATTACTATCTGTCCAAGAGTCCTTAGATTTTGCCTCTCTAGGGGTTACGCTGGCTATGGTCCAGGCACAATCAGAGTCTTACTATAGGATCTCTAGCAGTAATCCTAAATGAAGGATGCAGGAATAACTAGCTTTGATATCCAGCTGATCACTCGCCCCAGGACTTCAAGCTCTGAATGACCGGGGTCTTTCCCTTTGAGAAAGCGAGGACCTGCCAGTTATTTGGGGTTCTCAGGGCGGAGCCCAGCCTAGCATCCTGGACTCTGGGGGCCCACGAAGGTTATAATGGGGACTTATGAACTAGTTACAATATTTTGGAAAGCCAAATGGAAAACATGCACAGATCAAGCAAGACTTCAAGTATCTTCGCTTTTGGCTGGGATTTTATCAGCTCTGTGTGGTAGCACAGTTAGTACTCTGACTGGCAGTTTTGAAATGTCTTTGATAAATAAAGCCTGGGAATGGAAATTGTTACTTAATATATGCAGTTTGTTGGGTAGACAAAAAAAAAATCTTTCAAATATGGAATCCCCGGGGAAAAAACATAATAAAAAGTGTTTGAACAGTGAAGCAAGCTGGCCAAGAAGATTCTATATGGTGAGGAACTGGTTTACAAAGGGGTGTGAGATTCAGATGTGGTCGTCTCATTGTGGTCATTTTGGTACAAATGACTTTCAACATGCAAAGGGAGAAGGACAGAATATGGCCATTTCAGGAACACCAGAAACTACAAAATGCTCTCATACCTACCCCGTGACCCTAAAAGCATACGGAGTAGATTGTTGCTTGTGACTATTCTCCTTAGAATGACTGGGAGGAAAGAATGAAGATGGGGGTGGGCTGAGGGCATCTGCTATACCCTATAATTATGTAAGTGTCATTTATCTTCTTTGCATTTTTTATGTTCAAATGGTCATGGGTCAAAGTCACTGTGCCAGAATGGCCAGGTTAGTCTTCATAAATTTGGGACTTGATCTCATTAAGCCTGGGTTTTAGGATCAGGGTAGAATTTAAGGTCTAGTACTGAACAGGCCTCACCTATATAAGTATATATCCTTAAGCAAGTTACTTAAGTTCTCCAAGTCTTAGATCCTACATATACAAAACAAGGCTCATTTGATCTCATTAAATTAACATATTTCATTAACATCATTTATTATGCTTCTATATGGATGTGTACACAACTCTAGAGAGAGAGACCTTTCTGAAAACAGTGACTAGTATGTAATCAATAGGGACCCAATAAAAATTAGTCTCCTCCCTTCCCTTGATGAAAGCACTTTGTAAAGATGAAGAAAATGTAAAAGGGTATTATTTTTTATTTCAATAAGCAGAAGCTGGAAGAAAAACTAAAACACCCAGATAAATTGAGAAAGGGGGCCAGTGGCATATATTTCCTGGTTCATGAATGTGTATGAGGCTGTGGCCCGATATTAACCCCAAATTCCAAACCCAGTCCCATCGGGTGTATTCATAAATGCATCTAACCATTCAGTGCCCACACAATAAATGTGTAAATTCAGTTACCCTGCTGATTATGCGCCCATTTGCAAGCACACCCACCTCTGAATAGCTTGGCACTGGAAATATAGCCAATAATAAAATTGTCTAAATAGGTAATATTTCTTGCTTACTTACTGACAGTGAGGTTTTTAATTCCAGGCCTGTGAACACTGCAGGTCTTCTCAAAGCCTGCAGCAGTGTTTAAACTCAGTAGATCAAAGTAAAAGCTTCTCTTCTACATAATGACATCAATTAAACAATTTTTATTCATAAGTCAAGAGAGAAAAAACGAGCATTTCTACCTACCTCTTTCCCGGCTGTCAGATAGATATAGATACTCTTCACTGGATCAGGAACAAGTTTGTAGAAAACAGGTGTTTCTTCTTTAATTTCATAGATAACCTCGGGACAGTTTGAAGTCAAATTCTCACCAAGAGTAACCTATTTTTTTTTTTTTTCAAGAAGAGAAATAAGATTTCTACTAAATTCTTTGACTAGCAGGATGGCAAAACTTGTAGCTTAATCCTAAAACCACATCCTTTCTTGCTGTTATGGATTGAAATTTTCTAGTCTCAATCCCCGGCCCTGTGTGTGTGGACTTAGGCATGACTAGGATCTTTGAAGATGTTATAAGTTAAGCTGAAGCCAAGCTGGATTAGGGTCGGCCCTAATCCAATAGGACTGGTGTCCTTATAAGGAGAGGAAATTTGGACACAGGAGAGAGACAGAGAAAGAGACAGTGGTGTGACGGGCCAGAGGCTGAGTTATGTCCCAGGCCAAGGAACATCACTGGCTTGCCAGCCACCGCCAGAACCCGGCAGACCTCAGAGGAAGGGTGGCCCTGCGACCTCCTCGATTCAGACTTTTAGTCTCCAAAACCGGGAGACAATGAATTGCTGTTGCTTTAAGCCAACCAGTTTGTGGTATTTTGTTATGGTAGCCCAAGCAAACTGAGACACTTACTACATATACTGGCTAAGGACCCATATTCCTTGATTTTCCTCTCACACTTTGGTCTTCAACAAGGCTGACAATAACACAGAATTCCTGCTTTGGTAGAAGACAAAGAGGAAAAAAAGCTGCTCTTCAAGATGGGGCAGTATCCTCATTTGTGGAAGCTCATTTTCCACACTTTTAGTTCATGTCAGGTCCTACCAGAAGCCAAAGATGACAGCTTCATTAGTACTGGCCAAGAGTTACCTTAAAACGAAAGGAAGTTGGTTTGACACATATTTGCATGGGTTACTCTGATTTTCCTATATGATTTTACATGGTCATGCATTTTAAAGTATTCGGGACAACTCAACAGATATAGACAAGTAGGTGTATGTTTATATACAAAATATGCACAAGTGTGACTCAGTGGCTTTGAAATCAGACACACCCAAGTTTTACTCATCTTCAGTCAACAAACATCTACTGAACACCCACTATTTATCAGACGCTGTTCTAGGGAAAATGGCAATGAACAAAATGGGAAAAGAAAAAAAAAATCCCTGGCCTCATGGAACTTACGTTTTTGGAGGGAAGGAAAGAGTGGGTGGGGCACACAGTTAACAGCAAACAAACAAACTATAAAACATATTAGAAAGTGAAAAGTGATACGGGACAAAGTAAAGTGGGGTAAGGACATGGAGAACAAATGGTCAGAATAAGCCTCAGTGAGGGGGTGACATTTATTTAGAGATGTACTTGAGGTGATAGAATGAGCCAACCAGATATCTGCACAAAGGGTGTTCTTAAAAGAGAGAACCGTTAGCACAAAGGCCATGAAATGGGAGGAGGCCAGCATGGCTTCAGCAAGTGAGCGAGTAGAGAAAAGCGGGTGGCAAGGGAACAGGAGGCCCAGATAATATCGGGTCTTATAGCATTAGGCAAAGATGTTCCTTCTTATTCTAGGTGAGATAGGGCTCACCACTGCAGGGCTTTGAGCAGAGGGACATGATCTGACGGAGCAGAGTTAGGAATTAAGGAGAGCATTCTGGTTGCTGGGAGAGGGCAGGGTTTGAAGTTTAGGTAAAAGG
Organism: Chaetophractus vellerosus; assembly: GCA_004027955.1. Lineage (NCBI taxonomy): Eukaryota > Metazoa > Chordata > Mammalia > Cingulata > Chlamyphoridae > Chaetophractus > Chaetophractus vellerosus. Next base: position 4,488 of record PVKH010004035.1, read on the forward strand.
GCCAGTTGGGAGAGTATTACAATAATCTGGGAGAGAAACAACGGTAGCTGGGGCTCAGGTTTGCAGCCTGGAACAACACTTTAAGTAGCTGTGCTACTTTGAACTAGTAACTTAACCTCCCTGGGCCTCAATTTCCTCATCTCTAAAATGGGGCTAGCAATGCCTTCCTTATATAGAGTTGTTGTGGGGATCACACGAGAATTATAAGAGATGCTTAACACATTATCGATACTCAATAGGTAATAATCTCTTGCTGTACTGCAAGCCCCTTGCGGGCAGGGAATATGTCTTAATCATCTTTGTACCTATCACAACACCCATACAATACTTTAAACATTAAAGGCGTTCAACATTTTGTCAGTTTGAACACCTTTACATCAGTTACCTTGCGCACAGTTTGAAAAGAGAAAACTGGCACCTGAGATTCTTTTCAGGCAACGTCTACATGCCTATTACCTGAAAATCCTGATGGCAATTAGGGATTTGCTCTTTAACCAAAGGCTCCTTCTCAGTTTGACACAGGAAGCATCTCCCTACATTCACCGCCGCTCCCAGGACCTAGGCTTAGCCCTGCCATCAGTGACTCCCTTCCATCATCTGCTCTAAGACAAGCCCACGTGGATTTGGTGCAACTGGGCACTCCCTGAAGGCCCCTGAACTGCTCAACAAATTCAACAGCCACTCTGCAAAAGTCAATCTCACTGACCAAATATATAAACCCAACTTCTAAAAAAGGTGCTAAAGGAGGTGGGAAAGGTCCATGCCTCAAGTCTAATACAGTAGTCACTACCACATGAGGCTATTCAAACTTAAATTAAAAATCCAGTTCCTTAGTCACACTGGCCACATCTTAAGTGCTCACCAGCCACGTGTGGCTAACAGCTTCCATAATGGAGCGTGCAGACAGAAAACACTTCCATCATGACAGAAAGTTCTCTTGGACAATGCTGTCCTGTGAAAAACTGTGAGTGAAAGGAGCCAACAGGCAGTTACTGACCAGGTTCTTGTCTTCCCATCTCTAATTCATGAGCTTTATTAATCAGCTGGGATTCAAACAGCTGATCCTGTTCTGGAAAGGGGTTGTGTAGAGGAAGAAAACCAGGAAGCCAGTTAAAAAAATGGACAGAAATAGTCTCAAGTAAGTCTCAAGAGAAGAAAGGCAGCGGGCCATGTCCCTTGCGAGGAGCTCATCAAGTCAAAGGCATCCTTTGGCAGCACAACTTACGAAGTATTCTCACTAATAAAGCTGGACCTGAATCTAATCAAGGCTTTAGTGCTAATTTCCATTAGCATTAGGAAACAGAAAGGGTAGAGGAACAAGCTAAATGACATCACAAGAAAAAAAAAATAGCCAGATCCTCAATGTGAGCCATTCCATAGCACAACAGACCCAGTTTTTCAGTAAGTCAATGGCAAGGACTAAAAAGAGGAGGCTGCTCTAGATTTCAAGAGCCAGAACAACCAAATGTGATTTGAGGACCTTGTTCGGATACCAACTTGAACAAAACAATATTAAAAGGCATTTTGAGTCAATCAGGGAAATTTAGTTATATGGACTGGATATTAGAAGGAATTACTGATAATTTTGTTAGGTATGATAATGGTATTAGGGTTATTTAAGAATATGACTACAGATTTTTAGAGATGCATAATGAAACACACAGGGTTGAAATGACATGGTGTCTGGGATTTGCTTTAAAATAAAGAAGTAAATACAATTTAAAAATTTACAAAACACCACCACATTGTCTGTTTTAAATGAATTACAGCTGCATTGCAGTTTTTATTGGGGGCTTATTTGATTTACTCTTGGAGCATAGTTGATGCAGATGGATAGGAGCTAGAAAGATCTAGTTCAGTGCAGCACTGATTTATTTATTTTGTCACCTTGGAGATGAGGCACCAATATTCTCTCTAGAGCTCTGAATTATGGCAGGGAAGCTTTTTTTTTCTTTAATTATTGTTTTTTAATTACCAAAGTACTGTGTGCCAGGGTTTACACCAACCCGTTTCCTGAACAAGCTACTTAGGGTGGCTTACCCTACAGCTTGCCCTGGTAACTATGGATGCTGGGTTTCAATTGGCATGTTTCATTGATGATGGGAGTGGGACCTCTCTGGAAGGCAATTTGGCATTATCTATCAAAATTATAAAGCACATATCTTTGGACCCTGTAGTCACTCACATATATATGAGATGACATATGTACATGGATATTCATTGCAACGTCATGTGCTTTAAACAAAAGATGGAAGCAACCTAAATGTCCAATAATAGGGAACTGATTAATTAAATTATAGTACAAACAATGGAATACTATTTAGCCATAAAAATAATTAGAAAGCTTGTGCTCCTGTGGAAAAAAAGCAAGAATAATAGATGAAGCATGCTATCATTTGTTTAACAAAGGAGGTAAGGAATATCTTTCTCTGCCTTTGCTTATAGACATATATAAAATTTCTCTGTGAAACTGATATCATTGGTTGCCGCAGAGGCCAGGAATGGTAACTTTCACGGTATCTCCTCTTGGATCTTTTGAGTTGTAAACCCTGTCAATGTATTGTCTTAAAAATAAATACATACATACATACTATTTAAATTTTAAAAAGAAATGTCTGTGGATGCATGGGGTCAAAAGGTTTTTCTTTTTTGTTAGATTACGCAGGGAATGATCTTCGTCACCCTGAGGGCAGAACAAGCGGGTGTTTTAATTTTATCACCAGGAAGCCTAATGGACTAGAAGGAGATGTTGGGGGGCTCTGCTTCTGTGGTCCTCAGTCTCAACTTTCTCAGGTGACTACAAGACAGGACAGAGCTGGCTGCCTTTCTCCTCCAGATTCTACTCCTATCCCTGCTGCACCCACCCCACCCAGCCCCAGCCCCTGCCCAGGGATACCAATGGAACACTTGGACCTTCTAACTGCCAAATTCATGATAACATCAACACAGAGGAGGAGTCAAGCAAGAGCAGGTCAAGAGAAGCGTGCTTTCCTCGCATGGTCTCGCTGGGCAGCCTCAGAAAAGGGGCATGATGGGTGAAGTGATGCAGCAGCCCACACTGAGTCACACTTACCCAAATGGCTTGAATTCTGCATGAGAGAAACCTCATCCAACCCGCCCCGCCCGGTCATGACGTGGACTTTTATCTATCACTTCCGGGATATGACCTTAATATAGATCTAGTCTGAAGTCAATCGGAGCCACCTCCACGAGTATTCTTACATACCCCTTCATCTTTTGGGTCTCAAATGTCACCTCCTCTGAGAAGCCTTCCCTGACCACCTCTCTATCATACCTTGCTGTCACTCTCTATTCCATCACTCCTCATAGCACTTATGATCTGAAGTGACTTTATTTATTCCTGATTTATCTACTCACTTGTTTTCTGTCTGTTTCTTCCCACCATGAGAGAGGGAATCTTGTCTGTCTTATTCACTTTTGTATCCTCAGCACCCAGAACAGTGCCTGGCACGAAAAAGGTGCCCAATGAATATTTATTAAATGAAAAAAAAGGCTTTATTAGCATTCAAGATTTTAAAGGGCTCTTCAGACTTTTCCAGCTGAAGGCTGTGTAGAAAACAGATTTTCCCCAATGGAGAATTTCAGTTCATGTCAACATATTGCTTCTGTTGACATCTGCCTGAATCCTCCTGGTAGGCTATTAACTAGCCTTGAGATTTTTGTTGCATACCAAAAAAACCTCCCCAACTACAGTACTGAAAGTAACCCAGGGGAGACCTTCACAACACACAGTTGCATTACACGTTAAATGCCACCCACAGGAAGGAGACTATGGTGAGGAAAATGAGAGAGAAAGAGAATTAAACAAAAATCTATTTCTTCTTTTCTTCACTGTTACCATGAGACGAGGAAGTCATGGGTGTTCAGAAAGCTAAAATATTCTACGCCAACTTTCTTTCCTCACTCTGTGGGGCTAACTAGTTGAAGGGTAACAAGTCAATCCTCTCCTTTGTTTTTCCTATGAACAGTTTCTACAAAATACTGTGAAGGAGACTTAAGGCACACACACATGAGAAAGCAGGGGTATTATCCAGTGGCGCTCAATGTGCTTCAGCAATTAGGAGTAATAAAGATGAAATGATGAAATATAAAGATCAGAGCAAATTCCTCTCTTGTTTCCAATCTACTTATGTCAATGTAAGTAGTAAGAGACGCACAGAACCTGAACTGCAGGTTCTAGGCTTGTGGATTACGTGGGAGTAATAGTTCTAAATCGGGGAGTCTGCAAAATCACAAACTGGAATGAATGACATGGGGGGAGGGCAGCCTTGAAAAAGGCTTCCTATGACATTCTAAACAGCTAACCACGGAGCCCATTTCCAAGTTGGGGTGCTTCTTTACATTTTGGGGCATTACCTCATCTTAGCTGCCACTCCCTATTACCTCCACTTCCAGCCTCAGGTTCTGTCTTGAGTTTCCTATGGCCTCCTTTCCCTTATTTGAAACATTCTGTGGGACTATAAATATAGCTTATCCTTATAAAGATTATCGTTTTATTGTTTTCTCTTCTTTTCACCTGAAAACTTTACCAGCTAGAGTCAAGGCAGACCCTTCACGTGGTAGGCAGTTTGTCCTCTGTTTGAAGGCAGGGAGCTGGGTTAAATTCCACTCCATGATTTGGATAAATAAAGGCTATCAGTGAGAGTGGAGTTTTGAGGGCCACCTAGGTAGCCAGCCCTGAGATGTGCCTCTCTCCTGGATACAGGAAAAGGGCATGGAACAGCTTTCTGCACCCCAAACCCTACTTTGGTCCCAGGGATGTTGGAGAAATCCAACGCTAACCTTCTATCTCTCTGAAGCCATTCAATCAGCTTGAGCAGAGAATGCCTCCCTTTGCTCTAAAGGGTACCACTAGGGAAAAGGTAGGGCCCTAAAGGAGAGTCAGAGACGCCCATGTGCTCCTTGCTGCTTTGCCTTCTAATACGGAAGTCTGCACACAGTTGGGTTGCCAGGTGACTGTCCCCAAATAGGACTAGACTAGAAACCACAGAAGCCATAACCCTTTCTGATGAAACCCCAAACAGTTGCATCTTGGTAGCAATCCAGATATCTCAAATATTAAAAATAAAAAATAAAAACCAGTTCCACAAACTCTACCAGGCTCTACAGACTACATTTTCATTGTCAATGCACTTCTGTTGGAGGTTAAAAGCTTGGGCTCTAGGGACAGATTGCTTCGGTTCAAATCACCTTAAGCAAGCTACCTCACCTCTCTAAGCCTCAGGTTTTTTTCATTTATAAAGTGGGGATGGGAACAGTATTGACTCAGAAGGATTAAAAAAGCTAGCCCAGGCAAACGCTGGCTCTAATGCCTGGCACAGAGTAAGAGCTCAGAAATGCTAGCTATTATTATTCCTCACCCGCTGCCTCTTATCTTTTACGCTTACAAGAAAGGTTAATGGGCATGTACAAAGTTACAAATTTCAAATTTCATGCATATTCCGTTATTACTTATTTTACCACCTGGAAAAGCTCAAAATATTCAATTCTGCCCTTGAAATGACAGTTTTCTATATGCAACAGAGTCAGCTCACGACTGGCTATACTAGGATCTGGAGAAAGCCAGGCGTGTGCTTATAGAAATGCACGCCCTTTCCAGCGTGCCTGCCGGGCAGCACGTGCAAAGTGAAGTCCCAAAAGCTGAGTGCAGGGGACACCATCCTTCTTCAGCTGATCTCAGTGGAGAGGCTGAGAAGAGGAAATCATAGCATGGCATCATGTTCGGAAAGGATGTTAAATGGGGAATTAACTCGGGAGAAAAAGGACTGGACATAACTTGTTTCGTAACCATCAGGAATGCCCACTGATGAATAAGGGGGCAGATTAGCTGCTCTCAAAGCACCCCTTCAGCTCTGAATTCCTTCAGTGCCTCTAAAATCTCTTGAATGTATTTAGGAGAAAAGACACGGGAAGGAGGGCAGAAAAGGCATGCTATCAAGTCTTTAGTTTCCCCACTGATCGTCATTTAAAAACTTACCTTGGGAAGTAGTGTCTTATTCCTTGGAAAAAGTTCTAGTCTTTAGAAACACTTTAAAAGTGGTTGACTAGCTCAGCTTCAATTCAAAATATTATATGTTCACGTTATGGAATATGATAAATAGCTATTAAAACACTGTTTACAAAGGGTTTGCAATGGTATTTTAATATAAGCATGAAAAGAAGGATGCAAAATTGTATATGGAGCCTGACCTCAACCATGTAAAAAAAAAATGAAGAGACATCAAAATGCTAACAGAGATTGCCTCTACATGATGGAATTAGGGGTACTTTTTTCTCTGCTCACCTCCCACTGTTTCACAACTTTCTATGTGAGCCTATATTACTTTTCCAATAAGAAAAGATATGTTTAAATAATATGATGCTTAAAACTGCACCAAATTTACACTAAAACCCCATGAGGTTTCCAGAGATTTAAGTAGTGAGTTATCTTGTTGTGGTAAAAACATCAACAGGCCCCCAGTCACTGTTTCCTGTCCCTCATCCAGCCAGCATTTACTACAGTGGCTGGCATATGTCAAAATGTCATCAACTCTTGATCACTCGGAAACTGATGAGTCAGCCTGTGGGGGATCCAAGCCCTCTTTCTTCTCTTCCTCCCACCGTCTGCCTTGGGTTGGGTTTTGTTTTTTGCTGCTCATTAGTGCCTCCACTCTGCAGCTTAAGAAGCCAAGCTTGTGTCTATCAATGTTCGTCTTTTCTAACAGTTCTGGTGACAAGTCTGGCAAGAGAGAAGCTTAAAGTTTTCTGAATAAAAGGATTTGGGGATTATCTGTGACTTCCAAAATCATCTGTACAAACCCAGGTCTTCGGTACTCTGGGTAATTTCAGGGGCTGCATCCAAGAATCTGCTCATGGATAAATGAGGTAGTCTTGGGAATTGCAGGCCTGTCTTGAGGAGCTGGGCAGAGCTGAGTCAGCTCAAATTTGTCTCATACAACCTCGCCCTGAGTAGGGGAACTGTCTTGCGGGAATCGCTGAGAGGAGGGGATTAATTCCCAATTTATCACACCAGTGAGGCACTTCCTCCGTCAGATGGTCTGACTTCTCCTTATAGAGCTGGACTTCTTCCCTGAGCCTGTAGGACCCATGACCCACCCCAGGAGCATCGATTCCCCCCTGCCCCCCTCCCCCCACCAGAACCTTCAGGGAGTGACTGACCATGCTGAGGGTAGAGGTTACAAAGTCAGTGCAGCATGGGGGATAATAGTGCAGCCTCTGAAGTCGCCCCAGGTTCAAATCCCTGCTCTGTCACTGTGTGACCTTGGGCAGATCGGCCAATTTCTCTGGGTCTCAGTGTCCTCATTTATAAAATGGGGATGGTACACCTACCTCATGGGGTTGTTGAAAAGAGTAAGTGTGTTAGAGCATGTAGAGTGGCAGGCTTACAGGAAGCACCATGTAACTGTTAGCATTAACAAAACAAAGACCCACCTGCCCTTGATATTTGAACCCTAAAAAAACGTGCCTACAGACGTGGTTCTTTGAAGAGGTATCCCTTAGAAATCCTGAGGAAAGAGAGATTTCAGAAGGCCACGCCCTCCTCAGGACCTCAGTCCCACCCTGCCTGTGCCATAATATCGCTAAAATTTGGCCGGCTGCACACAAAGCACTGCCAGGGTGAGCAACCAGGACAGGTGAAACCAGGCCGTCCCATGGGGAACTATTAATAGCCGAATGTTCCTTCACCTCCAACTCACCATGTAACAGTTTGGTTGGCTCGGCTTTAGGGAAACAGCGTTCTTGTCAAAACACTCGTCAAAAATGCCCCAAATCTGAAGAGATGGTTAGTGAGGAGGCCCAATCAGGACTGACTGAAACTTCTTCTGCCAGGCTAGTGGGTTCACTCACCTAACCAGGTTGTTGCAGCTACAGATGTCACCCGTGGCCCTGGGCAACATGTACAGAATGACTGATGGGTATTTACCTTTCCCTGGGAAACAAAGCTACCACAACAGGAAATAGGATCAATGTATATTTTAAAAGAATGTGTATACAAACAAAACTCTGTCCCATATGTTACTGGGTTTCCTCCAAAGAAAACAGATTAAATCAAATGCCTACCAGGCACCCAGCATTGTATCAGGCTATGGGAATTCATGGCCTCCTCCTCAAGAAGCTTAAACTTAAGTTGGAAGGCAAGACCAGCACAAGTGAAAAGGTTAGGTGTCAGAGCAGGACATTTCTAATGAGCCAAAAGAATGATACAGATAATGAGTATTTCAGGAGATGGGGTAAGGGGACAGGCTCACTGCAGGCTGAGGCAGTAACAGAAGCCCTCAATGAGGAGGTGGAATTTGAGCAGAGCCAAAGCACAAACAGGTAGGAGTCAGTAAGGCAGAGAGAAAAAGCATTCCAGATGGGGGCTACAATATGAACAAAGGTATGGAAGCAAGAAGACAGTGCATGTTCGAAGAAGAGCAGATAAACAGGTTTGGCTAGAGGGAGGGACTAGTGTACGGAAGAGAGAATTAGAGACAATCAGAAGTAGAAGGGCGTTTTCTAGGTTGTCTAGGATAATGCTATTTACAGATGAGGAAATGGAGATTCAGAGAGGTTAAGTGATTTACCTTAAATCACACAGCTAATTATCAGCGGGAGCTCAGTTGGGAAAATACTTCTGTCAGTATTGAGATGAGAATCTGAACAGACAGTAAATTGACTGGCTACAGAGAGGCAAAGGAATGTCAGCCTAGGGAAACAAATTGTGCAGTTCCCAACCTGAGTGTTGGTAGAGGCCACGGGAGGTACTCAATAAATTCTCGCTGGTGAAAATGATATGATGACCACTACACAATTTGGGCCAAGTTATTCGGTATCTGAGATTTTATTTTCTCCCCTCCACTCTTCACCATTCCCCTCCCCTGTGAATAAAATCTCAACCCTAGCCATACAGTGGGAAAAAATAGTCCTTGGAGATAAAAGTGAAGTGGAGTCTCAAAGGATTTCAGATCTCTAACCTCTCCGTGGTATGTGTGGGTACAAAGGGCAGAAAACAAACCCCCTCTGTGGGTGGTAAGTGGGCTGGAGGGAAGGAACACCTGTTTTTTCTTCTTTTCAAGCCCTATAATCTCTCATCTCTTTGAAGTTGTGAGAAATCAGGTGCTTTGTTCATTTCCATTATAAAGAAGATAGAACTGAAAGGTTAAATGTCTTAGGAAGGTGAGTCAGGGATGGGGTACAGACCAGATCCCCATTTACCTCACTCAGGGAGCTTATGAGTAAGGAAGGGAAAATATCTTGGCATTCTCCCAGGAAGCAAGGTAGCTGGTGCTTCATTACATGGCTAGGGTGGTTATTACATATAGATTTCCAGAATTTCTTTCAGGCCATTTCTGGGGGAATTGTGAGGAGGTCGCGATGCAATTGGTACGGTCTTGTGTATAACCCAGAAGCAATAAGAAAAAGCACAAAATGGATCAAAATTAAAGTAGATGTTGAAGAAGGCACAGAAAACCAACCTTAAGTAACTGGCCATCTCCAGTTCCCAAGAATAAAACAGTCCTGTTCATTACGACAGTGCCATAAACGGATGTCAGGTCGGAATGGATCAAGGTAGATGATGCGATTGGCTGTACTCTTTCAGGCTGATCCCCTTCTTTCTGAACATGCACACAAACGGACAAATAAAAGAAGAAGATCATTTGTAACAGCGATAATTCTCCTTGTATCGATAAAATGTCACTCATTACCTCCTAGAAAGGAGCCGCTTCTGGGCCCCAAATGCATTTTCGTCGACATCATCTCCAGGAATACGCCTTCATGGCTGTCATGTGCAAAATCACCATGCTTGCCCAACCCACGAAAGTCATTTGTTTACTATATATTAACACGAATTGATCGCCAGCAGTGAGCTAGCCATCCGTTTAACACTCCCTCGGCTGATGTACGAAGCCAAGTTCCACTCTACTGACAGAAGAGAGCCCCACTGCCGAATCGGATGGGAGGCAGTCTTGCACTTGGCTGCTTGCAGGCTCCTGCCGCAATTCATTTTGGTTAAGCATTGGCTTCTGGGAGGCTAAACACAAGCCATTTCCCAAGACGTGTGACGGATGATCCCAGGGAGTGTGACAGCAGGGAGGAGGGATTCTGGATTTGCAAGAGGGGTGCAATGTGCAATCCCAAAGCAGGGTAATTAATTCAGAGGGGATGGTGGGTAGGGCGGTGGCACAGAGCTAAAGAGGAACCAAGCAGAGGGTCTGAATCTGGCGGTCATGTTCTCGAGCAGGAAACGAAAAGCATAACTCCCGACCCGAAGGCATTTAAATTGTCTGAGGCTTTGAGCACATATAATCACACTCGCTTGCTCCTGATCATTAAATAAAGCCCCTCTTTAAACTCAGAGCAGAGAGGGTCGACCAGAATGTCTTTTTCTTTCTTGTTTAAAGGAATGAAATGCTTCATGCTGCTTCCTGCCTTCAACGACAGGAAACGGAGTTTGTAACACAAATCTCTGGAAGATATGGAGCTAGAAAAAGCCGTTGCCGTCTATAGCTACTGAACACAGTGTGATAGCATACTTTATCTGCGAGAGCTCAGTTCCCAACTGTACTAAGGTTTTCAAAGGCACATTTCAGCTTTACCCAATGGGAGAGCTGGCAAACTTCAGTAAGCATCACAGCAACTCCTAAAATCGCCCTGTTTTCAGAGGGGGGCACTGGGCAGGGGGAGGCTAAGACTTATTAACTTCATTATATTATTGCCAACAGTGTTTATGTCTTTCAGTTTATGTCTTATTAAATAGTCGTTATTTTTAAACCCACCAAGTTTCATTAACATCTAAACTAAATGGATTCATGGACTAAATTGATTTCTGAAGCCTTTAAAGTGCTGTCTATATTTCTTTGTTGAAGTTGCACTGTGAGGAAAAGATAAGCCAGCAAGGATTGCTCCAATACTATGATCATGTTTCAAGGAAGAGATGTCAGAACCTAAAAGAAAGTGACGTATTTGCATAAAATATTCTATAGGGAACTCAGTTTTAGAAGATTTTTGGAAAGCCCATTAGAGATTTTTTTTTCTGTTAAAAGATACTTTTCATTCAGTTGGAGAAGATGAGGAGCTGTCCTGTTGAAATTGAAGTTAAGAAAAAAAAATCTCTGCGGGTCTAAGGAATTGGACAATAGATCACTGTTTAGATAAGGAAGCTTCATGACCACGAGCAGAAAAAGAAAAGCCAGGTGACCTTTAGATTTAAAAAAATAATAAAACCACACTGCACGTTTTGCTCTGAAATACAACCAAGATTGTTCAAATTTAAGATGAGCCGACCGTGCCTATTGTTTTTATTAAATATTTGAGCAGTCCTGAGAGGCTAACTTGGCACAACATCTGTCTGGGCCTCTGAACTGTTCTAATACTGCTCTCTTTAGTTGGGGGAATTCATCTTCCCCTTATCCCACAACAGAGAGAGGGGAATGTCTGTGGATTGTGGCTCAGCCACCAAGACCAAATGGGACAGTGTACCCCCAGGCCTGGTATACAGTAGGTGCTCAATTACTGTCAGCATCTGATTAGTCAAGAACCAAGACAGCAAAGGTGGCCTCAGCTGAGGTGTGATGAGCACCTTCACCTGTTGGTGAAATACCAGCTCCAGAAAAAAGGAGAAAATTGGCTCTAAATTACCATCTTGCCCTTTCTAGTGTCCTTTCCTGACTTCTCCCTCTTCCTCATTATTTGTAGTTTTCTAACTTAAGTCCTGTATCAGTTGCATAGGTAAGCAGTACAACCATTTAAATCAGTGCTCCCAAACTTGAGAGGCTGGAGGTATAGTACAAACCATCTGGGATCCAAGCTTGATCCTCGTCTGCTGGGTAACCTGGGCCCGCTGGGGGTCGGCCTCCCCAGCTGTCTAATAAAGCTGAAGATGCCTGACTGGAAGGGTCGATATGAAGAGGATATAATGACAGCGAAAACAGTAGTGGTAGTGATGATAATAATTAATAATAATAATACCAGCTTACATTTATCAAGAGCTTAATTGTGCTGCTTAGAGTATTTTATCATCTTACCTAATGCCTTATGCTTAAGGCAGTGAGCCAGACTGCCTGGGTTTGAATCCTGGCTCTGTCACTCCATGCTGAATAACCTTGTGCACATTATTTAACCTCTCTGTGAGGTTTCCTCCTCCATTAAATGGAGGTGATGATAGAGCATCTATCCCACAGACAGGTTGTGAAGATTGAATGAGTTAGTTCACATGCAAGACTGAGAATGGTGCCTGGCACCTAGGAACACTCAATCCATGTTTGCTATCATTACCCTATTTAAAAACACAAGACAGTTGCTGCCATACCCGTGGCAGTTATGGCTGCTTTCCTGTTTGCCAAAGAACACATTTTTTTCAGGTAACAAGGAGCCCAGGCCTGGGGGAAACCAGGACTGTCAAGGTGAACGCCATCCCTTTCCCCATTGCCAGACTTTAACTTCCCACCCCTTAGAGTTACGGATGGCTCTGTGACCCAGTTCTGGCCTGTGAGATATAAGAAGTCTACTGGAGGAGCTTCCAGGAAAAAGCTTTCTCCTTGATAAGAGGAAGCTCCTGAGGGAAGCCCTTTGCCTTTGTCCCTTATGTCTTCCCTTTGAATACAGTTGTGTGAGGCCATTATGTGCCAAATGGCGGCAGCCATTTTGCTTCCATGAGATCCAAGCTGGAGGATGAAAATTCAGCCTGCTGAGACTGCTGCAGAGGAAAGATGGAAAGACCCCAGGTTCCTGAAGGCTCCCCTGAGCCACAGAAACTCCAACCTTAAACCTTCTGCTACACGAACACTAAACGTCATGGTTTAAGCCTCTGTTGGTTGGGTTCTCTGTTACTTGTAGCTCATAGCAAGTTGCTTTGTGTAAAAAACGAGTCCTGACTTGTAGGATGGGGCACGCGGCCCTGGCGCTTCCTCAAGGATGAGGGGCCAGCACTTGACAAGGTTTTGCTCTCTCACCCCCTGCAGCATCCTGAACTCAGCCAGGGGTTTGTAGCCGATTACAAAAGCGGGCCTGGAGGAAAGTAGGAATGAGGAGTGGACCTCATGCAACCTCTAGGGCTGCTCTGGTTGAATGGAAATGGATTCTTTTGTGCCAGAAACACACAGAAAGGGACAGGTCCCCGTGAATGGAGAAATGAGCCCTCTGAATAGCTTACTTATGTTCATTTCAGCAAATGAAAACAAAAGAAAGACAGGCTCAGAGAAACCCCTTAACAAAAGTGGAGTTAATACCTAGGGAGCCGGGCAGAAAAGGGAGGGAAACGGTGCAGTAGGCCCCCTGTGTCCAGAGATTATTCTTACTCTCTTTTTTTGGCCTATTTTCTGTCTTGCCCTTCTCTCCCTTTAGGGCATAATCGCTAATGTTGCTCTCAGCCTATTCTGTCTAGTTTATTATGTGTAATTTATTTCTGAATCCCAGCCTCTGCTTGTTCGTCTGTGTGTAACAAGGTTAATGCCTTGTAATGATGCTTTTGCCAGTTCTGCCTTTCATGACAAAATCCAATCTTGATTTAGCTCTAAACCTTGTCTCCCCTTTGGGCCTTCTTGGTTCCTTCAGAATTGTCATTCTGCTTCTCCTTCCTGCCATGTCTAACCACAATGTTGCGCCTACACTTTAGCCGGCTGGAAAAGAGAAACTTTCTTCAGTCAGAGGGAAAAGCTCCCTCGTCTCAAACTACATTTGGGCTAAAAAGAGAGAGAGCCGGCCAGACACAGCAAGCTGGGACCCAGACTACTGCGAAGGGCAGCACGCGCGTGTGTGTGTAAGTGCGCACACGTGTATTATGCATGTGTGTGTGTGTGTGTGTGCTCGCGCACAGGGAGCTGTGGGCATATCGTGAAGAAAACAGCTAGACCCGCTTCTCTACACTATTTCCCATTAAAAACAAACATGTATCCTAAAATATATACATATATATAAAATAAAAAATAGGAAGGAAAAAAATAAAATAATATAAAACCTTATTGCCTTTGTAAATAAAATCCACTCATGAGCTGTAAAAAAAAAAAAAAGAAAAATTCCCATTGTGCACTATACAACTGTAGGGGGCGCGCGTCGCGTATTCCAGGGTGTGAAAGGCACCTCTGGGGATGAGCAGCGCAGTGGCCCTGCCTGTGCATTTACCCCAACTGGTTCGGGCAGGGTGTCCACAGCCACACCAAGCTGTTTCGGTAGCAGCCCGAGGAAACGTGCACAAAAGCCGAGGCCAAGCAAGGGTCGTCTTTTACCCCCGAGGTGCTGAAAGGACTGCCTGACTTGAGTTTTTCCCTGGGGTGAGGGGACACCAACTGGAGGCCGACCAATTTCCTACAATTAATAAGAGGCCTGTCTTTGGCAGTTAGTTTTCATACTGGTTCCCCTTTAGGATGAACTTGTTTTGAAGCAGTTTCTTCATCACTTCCTATTACTTACCCAGGGGCCCACTTGTGGTCAGGAGAACTTAGAAGGAGCCCCGAGTCCTGGTTCCTCTCCGCTCCTTACAGGCTACTCGAATTGGGCAAGGTAAGTCCCTGAATCAACGACTGCGTCTGTAAAGTGGGCAAAATAACTCTACACATCCTGCTAATCCCTCAGCGTTGTTGTGAGGCTCGAATGAAATAATGCTTGTGAAAATAATTTGAAAACTATCTTTAGCAAATGAGGGAGGTGGAAAGAATAATTATTCACCCATCAGTGATTTTTTTTGGCCATTAAAGGTCCTGTCACTTTTCTTTATTCTTCTAGAAACAACAACATGGACCAGGTTGTGACTAAGTTGTTGCATCTCTCTGATCACCTGAAAGAGGAGTTTGCACTGGGGACTGAAATGATCGAAAGGGAGAGTTCAACGTGCGCAGAAGGAACAGAGAAGGGAAGCTTGGGGGCACCAGCACGCCTCTATGCCACGACAGCCCTGGCAACTTGCCGCACAGCTGCAGGAAACGTGCACAGTGGTGAAGTTTGTATCTTACATCCTCCCACCTCTTTGCCCATCTTCTCTCTTCCCTTCAAGGGCCCCAGTAGTGTGTCCCCCCCCCCCCAACATTACTTTGATTCCTGTGAAAGTCCCTCCACCACACACACGCACATTTCCAAACGTCCTTTAAGGAAATGTCACCATCTGTTGAGAACCACTGGAATCTATCATACAGTTTCAGAAACCAAAAAAAAAAAAAAAGTTTTCCAGACTTTTGCTTCCCTCCAACCCTTTTCCTCCCCAAGACTTCCTCACCAACCACCCTAGATTCCTCTCTTTCCATCATTTCCCACATCCAACCAGTGAAAACTTCTTGCTGAGTTTCTCCACAAACTCTATCTCAAATCCATCCTCTCCATCTCCATGGTCTCCACCCAGTCCAAACCACCATCATCTCACTCTTAATCTGCTGTAATA
Organism: Chaetophractus vellerosus; assembly: GCA_004027955.1. Taxonomy (NCBI): domain Eukaryota; kingdom Metazoa; phylum Chordata; class Mammalia; order Cingulata; family Chlamyphoridae; genus Chaetophractus; species Chaetophractus vellerosus. The sequence continues at coordinate 19,861 of PVKH010004035.1, forward strand.
GTCTCCTGGCTGCCTCATTTCAACTGACAATCTATTCTCTGTCCAGTAGTCAGGGTGATCCTTTAAAATATAAAACGGGCCATGTTACTCCCTTGCCTAAAACTCTTTAATGGCTTCCCATCACACTTCGAATTAAATCCAAATGCCTTCCCACGCCCTGCCTGATCTGGTCCCTGCCTACCTCTTCAAACTCATCCCTTGCTACTTTTTTCCTCATTTACTCTCAGCACCTACACTGGCTTTCTTTCAGATTCTTGAACATATTATCATATTTCTGCCTCAGGGCCTTTGCACATGCTACTTCTTCTGGTTACCCCCCTCTTCTCCTTTGTAGACTGGCTCTTTCATATCTTTTAGGTTTCAAGTTAAATGTCACTTCCTCATGGTCACATGACTATAGTTCTCCCACCCCTACCCCAGCTGTTATTCATAGCACTCCTTTGTTTCCTTTAAAATACTTATTATAATTATTGTGTTTTTTAAACTTATTGTCTGTCTCCCAGTAGATTATAAGCTCTACAAGAGTTTATCTTATTCCATACTTTGAATCAAGCACCTACCTCAGTATCTGGCATGTAGTAGGTTGCCAATAAATACTTATTGAATGAAGGAATAAATATATGGATCAACGTTTGAATATTCTCAGTCAATATCTCATCAGACAACCCTGTTACATTGCTAAGTAGGCATAATCATTACAGAGTTCTTCAAATGAGCCAAGATTTGTCCTTTGTAAACAATGGGCCTTGGTTCTGCCTTCGGGAGAAATAGTAAATGACCCTACACCTTCTATTACCACATATCTTGGGCTTAATTTCATCTCCATAGTTCACTGACAGTTTGAAAGAGACAGTTTTCAGGTCTCACACCATCTCAGCCCGTAGACAGCCTACATAAATGTCTCTAAGAAGTAAACAAAGTACTATAGATATGCTCTGACTAAATCAAAGAATAATAGGACTGTTCTTTCCCATGATTAGAATAGCACAATTTTATGAACAAAGCCTAGTATTGTGTTAGCTCTAAAATAAAAATAGCTTATAGTGGTACAGAAGAGTTCAAAGAACAAGAGATTTAGAATAAAAACTATGTGGGTTCAAGCTCTATTACTGAGTTGTGAGTCTTTTGACAGTCACTGAACCTCAGAGATTTCTCCATCTATTCATTCATCTGCCCATCCATCCATCCACCCACCCATCCATCTACCCATCCATCCAACCATCCACTCATCCATTTATCCATCCATCCATCCATCCATCTGTCCATCCGTCCATCCATCCATCACTTATAGAGCACTTGCTCTTGGCCAAGCACTTGATCTGTAAATTACAGAGAGGACTAGACCTCCTCTTATCAAAATAAGTCAATCAAATGAGTTTTGAGACAAAATGCAGAACTTCATATTTCATTTTTGTTAGTTTCAGAAGCACTTGGCACATGAAATGAAAGGTTAGAGTAGGGGCACTACTGAGATCCACAGTTCATGGATAGAATTCAGGGACTCCATGAGCTTGCACAAGAAAATAATACATTTTTTTGTGAACAATAACTGAAATTTAGCATTTTCTTTCAGTATTAACTGAACCTGTGACTTTGACACCAAAAAAAAACCCAGATATTTTCATATCATTTTATAGTTGTTGCAGATATCTTATAATTTTTATGCTCATCTCTAATTTGAAGTTATGATGATTATTTGTGCTAGATTTTATTACTTAATATGAAGATATATTACTGTATTTCAAATTTTAAAAATAATCATATATAGTTAGTATATTTTGCAATCCTATGTTTTATTTTATGCATTTAAAAATATTATTCTGAAAAGGGATCTATAGGCTTAGGGTTAAGAACCCCTGGGTTAGAGGTCAGTTGTTACTAAGCACAGGAGGCTGATACTTGGTGATATCTACAATCGCTTGCTCTTCTAGGCTGCCCCCCTCCCCCATTGCCTCAGAGACACAAGGGTTGGCACTTGGAGGATGTCAGTGAGCAATAATCAGAAACAACTGGTATGTTAGACAATGCACTTCTCAAGTAGAATCTTCCAAGACCAGGTCAGGGGAGATACAGGGGAGTGGCAAGGAATCCTATCTCATTGGTAATGGAGTTATGAGAAACACTTTTCCTCTTGGCTACCTGGTCTCTACTCTTCCTATAAACACAGCTCAAGTGCCGACTCCTTTGGAAGCCCTGCTACCCCTATAATAGCTCTAACTGACTGTGCTATAATCCCTGATCTTCTCATCTGTCTTCTCCACCAGGTAGAGGCATCTTCTTTCCAGTTCAACAAACATTTATTAAGGGCCCAACAACTAGGTGTTAGACAGCCTTATGGATAGGAAACAAGATGAGACAAACCTAGCTACTCCCCTCTGGGTACATACAGCCCAAAGAGGGCTGGGTGGGACCCAACACAGAGCCTGGCACATAGTACATGAAGATTTATGGAGTGGATCCCTGATTCCTACCTTCATTTCCAACCCACCTACTTAGTGATTCTTCCTGGAGTTCCCAAAGCATCTAAAAACCAACAAAAATTAAACTCATCTTCTAATTAGTCACCAACAGCTCTCAACTCTACATCTTAAAAAACTATTTCATTTAATCCCTCCTCTTCACCGCTGCTGCCACAACATCAGTTCAGCTCTTCAACATCCCTCTATTGCATTATTTCTATAAATTGAATCCATGTGTTTCTCTTCATATCCTTCTCCACCAATCTAGACAAAGGCAACATTATTTCTTGCCTGGACTACTGCAGTAGCCTCCTGCAGGTCTCCTGCTTCCACTGTGGCCAATCTCTCATCCATTGCCCACAGGACAGACATTCTTTAGAAATTCAAATCTAGTCATTTCATGTTTCTTCAAAGGCTCCCCTATGCTTCGAGAATAAAATACAATCTCTTTTCTACGGCTTACAAGGCCTATAGGATCGGGCCACTGCTTCCTTCTCCAGTCTCTGTTAACACTCTCCCCTCACTACTTCCCTCTACTCAACCTCACTAACCTTTTGTTCTTCAACCCAACCAAACCTTTGCCTTCTTTGAACCCTCACAATTGCTCTTCCATTCTGCTCAAAGTGTTCTCCATGGGGACACGTAAAACTTCCATTTCTCATCTTGTTGGTGTCAACTCAATATCACCTTCTCAAAGAGAACTTTCCCCAGGATCTCACTTAAAATGGCCTCACCCTGTCACAACATCTGTTCAGTTCTTTCACAGCCCCAATCTCAGTCTGTGTCTCAGTTTCCTCATCTGTAAAATGGGAATAGCAGTATTACCCACTTCAGCAGGTTGTGGTGAGGATTAAATGAGTTAATGTTGGTAAAGTGCTTAGAAAGATACCTGCTACTCAGTAGGTCCTCTGTAAGTGTTTATCATTTTTATATAAAAATTACTGCTTAAACAAACATTTTCACACACTGCTTGACACATAATAGGAGCTCAAGAAATGTATGTGTTCGAATCAATGATCATCCTAATCAGTTACCTGCCTCTATTCTTTTTGTGTGTGTGTGTGTGTGTGTGTGTGTGAAGTACCGGGGGCCAGGGATTGAACCCAGGACCTCATATGTGGGAAGCCAGCACTCAACTCCTAAGCCACATAGGCTCCCCTGGGTTGTTTTTTTGTTTGTTTGTTTTGCTTGTTGCTTGTTTTTTTGTTGTTGTTGTTTGTTTGTTTGTTTTCAGGAGGCATCAGGAACCAAACCCAGGACCTCCCGTGTGGGAAGCAGGCACTCAACCGCTTGAGCCACATCTGCTCCCAACTTGCCTCCATTCTTGCCTAATCCATTCTATTTTCTGAGTGACTTTTCTTAAGAATGATCAAATTGTGTCTGCTTCGGACCCTGCTTCCAAGCCATGGTTTTCATGGCATGCTCCACAGCCTCCTAGAAGTACCTTGGAGATGCTTCAGGGACAGGCATGGGGGTAGGTGGGGGCCAAGTTGTCGAGTTCTGGGAACCTCCTATTCCCTGCTTCACTCCTGAATCTCCAGCACTTGGCAATGGTCTCACCCAAAGCAAGCAGCAGGCCAAGGCTGATTTGCTATTTTTTTTCTCATATTGGACTTCTGGTGAAGATTTATTTTAAAGGCAAGGTTTGGAAAGT